>MOOZ01000549.1:436011-455396 GCA_002930495.1 Cecropterus lyciades | reverse complement strand
CAAGAAGACTGAACTGGAAGGGGGGATGGCTTTGGTCGCCGTTGCCGGGTTCCTCGACCTTCCTCCTTCGCTAGAGGGAGGGACGGTTACGGACCCAGCTAATGCCGGAGTCCTGGTTAAGTGGGGATTGCGGCTGACCCAAGGGCACTTCCTGTGAGGTACGGACCGAGAATGCGCGCGTTCGCGACCGCGCTATATTTATAGCCTCGAGCAAGCCAGCAGGAGACGTCACCAGCGAGACAGCCTATATTCCTATTTCATTTTAACATTTATGTAACAACCGTAATTAATATTTATATTTTATTTAGGTACTAATTTACTTCGCTATTTATATACATAGCTTTTATTGTATACATAGCTTTTATTGGTAGAAATTTCTGTTATTTTATTGGTCTGTTAAATTAATTAAGTTATTATTGGTCGAACGAAATTGTAGCCGGGTATATAAATATAAGGTGCCTTTCTCAATGAATCATTCCATTCCGTTCTATTCCATTTCATACAAGCTCAGCTACTCAGCCTTCTGAAAACCACTAGTTTTATTTAACCGCCACTAGACCATACAGGAGTAAGTAGGATACCTAACCACTCACCCTACAGTGGTGACCCTACAGCATATAGAAATATATACGATACTGATAACAAAACATCAATTACTAAATTTTTTATCTGTCTGTCTGTCTGTCTGTTTGTTCTGGCTTATCTCCGAAATCACTCGACCTATTTAAACGGAACTTTTACTGGTAGGTAGCTGATCTTATAGGGCATTACTTAGGCTACTTCTATTTTAGAAAATTTAATAAGGGGAACCCTTATTAAGCATAAGAAATAAAAACCTTAGAAACCGCGCGCGCAATACGTGCACGCAGCCATCGTCACTGCCGCTAAAAATTGTATAAGATCTAAAATTTTGGATATACGTAACTATGTCAACTTACATTTTTTAAACGCGGGTATAACCGCGGGGCTCAGCTAGTTATTTATAAATTGAATATATACAAAATTCAAAATGTACACAGGCGATTAGGTACCAATGAAGTAGTATTAAATTCTATATTGTTTATTAATATCACTAATCTTATATCTTAACATTATATCCTAGTACATATAATGATAGTATACTTTGCAACGAAAGAGAAAAACTTAAATAATGATTATTTTGAGTAAACGTAATAAACTCGTACTAAGGGCCCAGAACGAAACCTGTCAATAAAGCAACTGTCGCATCAAGACACGCGCATCAAGTAAGTAAATTTGTACGAAAGTTAAGATCCGTATCCGTATGCGCGGATATATTATTTTAACGATCCCGTACATCTCTAGTTAGCACCTAATACACAGGACGACGCTGCTGTCGAGTACATTGAGTATGCCTGTCAGTCACTACATACGACATTCATGGGTAGAAAGGCAGGTCGTAAAAACTGTCACCACACGACACAACTGACAGATGAACCACAAACTATAGAGAGCATTGCTGTCAAAATCACTACACTAACGACATCATTAATTAAATTACACAATATGTTAAGTACGAACAATGAATACATATTAAATTCATTTGAGTTTCATATTTTATTATGAATTCCAGCAACATTAATTACAAAAAATGGTGCGTCAGGTCAATACAACGTGTTATTGTAGCAATTGTGAGGAGCGAACGAATTGCCAACCATGCATGAACTGACAATAAATTACGCAATACAAATATGTACTCGGAATATGTAAATGTTTTAGGGCATATTAAAGTTAGGGCTATCACAGGATTCAAACACAAAACTCCATTTGATCTCTCATTTCACAATTAAAAATCGAACCTGAGTTTAAGTTTATTACTAAATCAAAAAAGAATTCGTGGTTTAGTATATAGGTTCATATTTGTTTTTTTTTTTATAGATGAAAACTATGACTTGGATGATACTTTTTATCCCTAACAAGACTGTGGAATTATTTCCGTTATTCGCCGAATTGTATCTTTATAAGCTACTAATTTCATAAAATTATTTTCATAAAATCAAAGAGTAGCACATGCTTAATGTGCATAAAAATTTTACGCTACTAAATTGATAATTTTAAAACATACCTACTTATTAACAAACGCTATGTACACAGTAACTTACATTAAGTAGGTTAACGTAAAAAATCCAAGATATCATAAGACCTTCAGATGTATGTCAGAAGACAATTGTACAGCAAATGGTATTGTAACCAAAGTAAAACAATGAAAGTTCAAACAATTTATAAAGGCGACTATTATTTCAATGGGTTAATAAACAAATTTTACTGCTCCGTCGTGGCACGTAGGGCCGTCCACGCGAGCTCATAAATAACTTGCCACAAATGAATTTCTTGAAAAGGTCGACCAAATTATAAGTTCACGTGAGGGCTCGGACACGCAACCTAAAAACGACATCCATATACACTTTATATTTATCATCGTATTTCTGGACGGTAACCTCGAGTTAGAAATTAATTATCACTGGCCTTTGCGATGAAAAGTCGTCGTAGGGAAAAGCTTCATATCCGACGTTTGTGTTAAATGTTCACATATCAGCAGTGGTCTTAGCTCATTTAAGAAGAATGTCGTTTCCAGTACAGGGATTGTTGTGTGTAGATAATTTATATCTTTATTAATATCTTATTTTCATGAAATTGAAGTATCGACTGAAGGTAAATGCTTAACAAATGATTAGGGCTCTAAAATAGCTAACACTAGGTATCTCTGGTCTGTCACTGTGGTTCCGAGACCAGAAAAGGGCTACAGTATCCCCTGCCTGTCGTAAGAGGCGACTAAAAGGGGGCTTCTGGGGTTGCGGACGGCAAGAGTGGGAGCTCGTGCCGTCTAGCCAAGCGACCTCGGGAAGGACGGCGGCATGTGTCGTACCTTTTAAAGGTTCCTCCATCGTTACAAAAAAATAGAGGTATCTATGGTTGTTTTCCTTCTAATGGCGGCCATAGAAGCGTGGTTCCATAGAATACTAATTGAGAACGATTCGTGTTATCTCCGATTTAAGTGTGTGATCCTGTAAATTAGAACGCAGAAGCGATTAACTCTGATGCAATACGGCAGGTATAGCGGCGTTGCCTCTTAAGTCGAAATGTACCTAATCTGTCATCTACATGTTGTAGTTGTTAAATCTTTTAAGGTTTGAATGTTGTGGTGAGGTGTTGTAGTACTTCTCTGAGAGGTTCCAACTTAGTCTTCAGGAGTAACAACGCATTTGTGATAGATCTCAGGGAGATAAGTTTACCCGGGGTTGAGCATTGGAGTCCATGAGCGGCAATGGCTACTCGCCATCCTGTGGACTGCATAATCGTTTGCTACTTCTACAATTTATGCAAAAAATCACAAAATACACCGTAAAAATAATATGTCTTTTTTGCAAGTAACTTTATACATGATATATTGTGTATATTTGTAGCTACAGATAAATTGAACGCAGATTAATGACATCGCACAAAAGAAACCGTCCTAGAAATATCCGAATAATATTGAGGCTAATATCAAAAGCAATAAATACCGCGCCAGACGTGAGTAAACATAAATCATGTAAAATAAAATCAAAATAAAAGGCATGACGCCAACACGAAAATCGGGTGTCGATTAACTTTTTATGGACGTAAAGAGAGCACTGGCTACATGACGCAGCCTCCCATAAATCGCGTCGGAACAAAATTGTTGAGTGACAAAATGCTCGATTGGTGCTCGTCGCTTTAATATTGTTATTTTATACGGTTGCAATGCGTTGTATTCCTACATTGCTAGGAATGGGTCTCTTCCAATAACAAGGCTCGAAACGTATGCTATGCTACTTCCATATGAACTGGTAGAGACAGGTAAATGCCCAACCAATGTTAGATGTCTTCAATCAGTAAGGCCTCTGATAAGGTGTAATGGTCGATATCCAATTGTAGTAAGGTAACCCTCCAAAGCAATAAAATGAGCATGAAATTTAGCCAATAGCAACACCAATTAGCAATTAGCCAATGTTATGTATCCAAATTAGAAATATAAAAATAACAGCCCATAAACTTGAATTTAAAATAATATTATAATATTATCGTTTGCTGACATTTATCGAAGAATTTTGCAAAGATTTTACATAAGATATTTTCAAATATATATTTTATTCCAATCTATAAAGGAGTCGCGTCTTCAATTATCCTTTAGGCTTCACTTGTGAAAAGAGATACGGCCAGCAGTGACACATAAAAAGCATTGCAGCCATACTCCATAATTAAGGAATCTTTTAAATAAAACAAAAAAATCTAGTTTATCACTTCATGCTCAATGGCTCCCCCAATCTGTGATATTGCATGCACAAACAATAGAGTATGTGAATGTTGAATAATTTATTCCGATTGTCACCCGCGAAACCAACTTTGCTCACCAGGTGTTCAATCAGGGCTTTGTGCGATCGAATCCTATACATTTTTTATAAAACGGAAATACGCTTTAATATTTGTAACACGTGTGAGACTAGCATTCGATCGATTGGTAACAATATTTGTTTACCATATGAAGCTTCATCTATTTATTACTTTTCAATTTATACGTTTTTCCACTACTTGTTACAGGTCTTTCCGGGAGAGGTTTAAATAATACATCACGATATCCCACGTGTATTTGTATAAAAGTACCTACTTATGGGTTAACCAAGGGCCACGAAACAATCGTTTCAAGCGTGTTTTAAATTTTTGAGCTGATTTCAGCGCAATTTGCAACGAAATTTCTTAGTTTCTACGGTTTCTAGTTAGAAGTTGTCATGGACGTTTGTAGAGAATGTTTCGTGACTCCCATGTTAGAATATAACCTGTAATCGAATAACTTCAAATCGTCAATTACTGTGGAAACCATCAGATAATAGGTGCTTCCACATTGGAGAATTCGCCAGTAATCTAAATTTTAATTTTAGGCGTTACCTTAAAATGTTTCCGATGGATGAAGTGCATTCGAATATATTGTTAAAGTTAAAGATTGGATGTTGAATAAGTCATCAAAAGAAAATCAACCAATCGCATCACGCTCTCATTAAGTACTGTCATACAAATTGTAATGGGATGCTCGAATATGACCTAACAGTTCATATTCGAGCATCAAATTATTTTTTTTATCTGTTTGAATTAGCAACCGAGCATGCAGTCCACCTGATGGTAAGTGGTTACTGCCGCCCATGGACATCTGTAAGCAACTTCATATTCTAAAGTCGATCACAGATGCGTTGCTACTCCTGAGGACTAAGATGGTCGCCTCACATATAAGTGAGTTGAATGTCGAATGAAAAATATTTTCACAAGTTTTCTCCCTTGGGTACATTGCACTATGTGTGCATAGGTCAATTTATAAATGAGCAATCTACTATGTACTTTTTTTCAGTACTCTAACATTGGGACCAAAATTAAACCCTGTTTTCAAAGCTTTGCAGTACAGACAAATAAAATCTATAATTTAATTTTACAGTAAAAACAATTTTAACGATATAAGGCAGTTTTTTACATATTAAAAAATAAAACTGTATGTATTTTTTGACAGAAGCTATTTTAAATAAATTCAAACGGCACTGTATGATGTAAATACGCCAACTGATAAAACAAACATGAAATAGATAAAAATTGAGCGAGTGGAAATGAAACGCTTTCGGGAGCAAACTGGCAACAAGACTGTTGACATTTGAGTGATAAATAACAGTTTCGAAAGCCAATATTCAAAATTACACTGGTTGAAAGTCTACAACAAAAATAGTGAAGTGACGTTTCAACGGAATGCAACGAAAAACTTGTTCGGATGACATTGATGGATGCAAGCGGCTAACTCTGGGATTTTGAACTTAAACATGTGCAGACTGAACCGAAGTTTTTTTTTTTTTTATAACACTGAAATAGCAAACGAGCATGCAGTCCACTTGATGGTAAGTGGTGACTGCTGCCCAAAGACATCTAAGTAAGGAAGTAAATTAATTTAGAATAGGAGTTCTATCTCAAGTCGGTCACAGATGCTTTGCTACTTTCGAAGACTATGATGGTCGCCTCATATACACACACACGCTTTATACACTCATAACTCCACAGTAGGATTTTCTCGTGTCGTGGGTGCCATGGACACACAAAGACGAATACACAAACACCAAGACCCAGAACAGAAATCTAGATTTCTGTCTGGCCGGGGATCGAACCCGGGACCCACTGTGTGTCAGACCGGTATGGTGACCACTCCACCACGCGGGTTATCCAACTTGACGTTACTTTAAATTGAACCAGGAATCCATCTGAAGTCTTTTCTTTGCTACGCCCGAGAATTAAGATGGTAGCCTGATATCAACGTCAGCCGGCAACCACACTCTTCCACTGAAACGCAGAACATTCCCGATCAAACCATTCACGTTGTACTACTTTTTAAATTCACGATACATGTGTACATTTCACGGAATAAGATTACTTCCGTAATAGTTGAGCTAGCCTTGCTAACACGTAACACAAAGGTATTCTATACGGAGTTCATAATAACTTAAATACTCTCAATGTCATTCAGTATATAATTTTGTATTTCATTATAAACTATGTCATTATTGACTAGTTGAAATTTACTAATTAATTTTATTAAGTAAAACCGACGATAACAGAAAACTACGAAAGTCATTACTTAAATTTTTACTCCGCCACTAAAAGAAATTATGGTTAATTAGGTAGTTGTAGTCGCTTAGTACCGACTAACTACGGGTTTAAACTGGTACCTACTTATTATGATATGTTGAAAATTCTTTCAAAGGTAACGGTTTATACAAAGTTCAGAACACACGTAATATAATAATAGTGTAGGTCGCTAACCTTAAACAATAGAAATATATTTTAAATAAACTTAAAATTGTGACAGAGGATATCAAAAAGACGCTAATTTATAAGGGAAAATTTACGACGCAGGTCCAAAACACTGGCTTGCGAGGAATAATATGTTAATCGCCTTGATTAAGTCGGTGTGTTTAGTGCCTTTATTATATTAAAACGTATTAACAGGATGTTTTGATTCCACTTCTTGGTTATTACACCTATGGGTGTTCTTGAATTTAAAAGTTAAGTATTTTTAGAAGGAACCCCATGAAGCTCTAATAAAATGAACGCTAAGTCCTATTTACAAAAATAAACGGAAAATTAAATTGGATCAAAATTATGAGGCAAAAATATAAAGGTGCATTTAGGGTATAAAATGTCCCTCGTTTGTTATAAAACGATAATCACCCCCGAGTAAGCCGACGTGTGAAGCGCCTCTAAGCTCTTATCTAAATACTTAGTCCCATGCTTATGGATCATTTCCAAGCGCAAATTTATTTTTATTCGCTACATGAGATTTAGAATAACAGTATTATATACAATTTCTGTTTACTTTTAAGCTTTACCAGCTTAACTTGAGCATTCGTTTATAAAGTTTAAATTGTATGCTTAACGTAGGTACAATTTAGAACTTATAAGTGATAGTAACAATCTTATCGATTCTTATAATAAAGTGTCAATACCTGTGATATATAGAAAGAATTTGTGTTGTTTGTGTTAAAATTTTAATGTATTTTTGTATAATTTATTTATTTTTGTAATGGTTTTTTTACGAGCTTTATTTAATATCCATATTGCGCAAAAGGAAAATAGGCCGCCTGAAGAAGAACACGGATAACCGCTGGATTCTAAACGCTCAGGACCGGTCGAAGTGGCACGTATTAGGGGAGACCTACCTATGTCTAGTAGAGGACTTTCAAGGGCTGATGGAAGAATGGATGGAATGATAATATAAAAATAAGGTTGGTACTAATAGATAACACTGTTTTAAAATATTTACAGTGCATATTAAAATACCATGGCTGCTATAGCAATATATGTATATTAAAATTAGTAAAGAAAAAGTGTGCGTGTGCAATTCACACACGACAGAAGTGAAACATAATAATAATAAATCGATCGATTAAGTAATCACTGCAGCTCAGTATTCGGATATCTTATTTCGCATATACCAAACTTGAGCTCCTATACAAGCTACGAAGTAAAATCGTGATTCAGAAAGGCGTACAGTGCTATTTAGTTTACAAACGGTAACAGCAGTAAACAGCTGCTTTCGTAACGCATTCTCGGTTCATCGAGTTTAAAATCACTGCGTTTCTAAATAAGTTTCACTTCAAAAATAAAGAAACCAATATATTTTATGTTTTTGATTTTCCTATTAAACTGAAATAAGTTACTTACTAATATGGATATTACATAGATGCTATAAAAACAAACCCTAAAAAAATAAAACAATAATTCGGGAGGTACGGGACCTCCCGGTTGTGATTTTGACTCGCATGTGGCCAATTTTAAACAAACGTTCTAACCGATATCATTTAAAGAGATATAAACATAAAACGCTTTCTAGCCCCACAGTAGGACTTTCTCCTGTGTCGTGGGTGCCATGGACACACAAAGACGAATACACAAACACCCAGACCCAGAACAGAAATCTAAACTCATCATTCAGAAGTCTGTCTGGCCGGGGATCGAAACCGGGACCCACTGCGTGTCAGACCGGTATGGCGACCGCTCCGCCAATCGAGTCGTCAAATAGATATACATATATTATAGATGTACATATTATTTATTTATATAATATATATGATTTTATCAGTATCGTAGGAGACCAATAAGAAGAGTGACTTGCCTCTTTTATACGGTACATTTTCCAAACTAAACTACATGTTCAGTTTATCATCACTTGCATGTTCGCAAGAGGAGATTGTATGCTGATGTACAATTTTGATTAACCAGATATGAACAGATGTCTCAAGTTAAACTAACCTTGAACAATCTAAAGGATGTACATATTACTTTGCATTGTAATGAGAGGATTGATTTTTGACCACTCCAAAGGAATGTTAATGTACGAGATATTGTAAGAAATATTATAAAGTGTATTTTGTAAATTTCTGTTATATAAGATTATTTATCTGAAACATACAACAATTGACAATTTACATAAAGCCATGACCATACAAATATAGGGATATATCTTTTTCTTTTTACTTCAATGCAATTGTACACGTGCGTTCAGAATCTAATTTTTACATTTATATAACATTCATTCAGTCACGTTTTTATGTCATTAATTTGCATGAATGAAATATCCGTGTGTAAGTATTTTATTATTATTACTTGTTTGTTATAATTTCGAAAAAATACTGACAAATTGTCAAATTTGTAGCGTAACAAAGTGCGTGTAATTTTTTCAAGGAATTTTGTCTATCAAGCCTCTGGTTGATAGTCAGTTTCCTTAGCTCATAATTTCTCGCCATAATTTATAAGATAACATGTAACAAGACACAAAGAAATAAATTGTGAATTTTACCCACCACCCTCGTATCTAAGGGTTCAGGCGATATACATTTGAATGGAAGAAATAATGATTATTTGGCTTATAACGGGGAGTCCGTTATATACCAAATAATACAGTTGAAACCCCTCAGGGGTATAATAGCTTCATGTCTCTACGGTGTCGTATCCAGTGATTACGGTAGACATTAATATTGGGATATGTCAATTACACGCATTTAGCATGGGGTGGAATGGGTTGAATTAGTCACGGTCATCAAAAGGGGTGTGTATGGGTTCAATTTTTGGAACAAGACATGCCCTACAAGCGCAATTATTACTTTGATTTATAAAGGCATATTCGCGTAACCCGCTTCCCCTGGGATAATATTCCATGATCCAATTAAGATTTTTGTTATAAGTTGGTAATGATTGTTTGACCGCAATATTTTGAATGGGCTTGTCGCAAAGCCACAATATCACGTTCTCATAACAGATAGTGAGTCATTTAACATATTTGTTTTCAATCTATGAATTAGGTAAGCAAGTACCATTTAACGTGACATGAAACATTCGCTCTGATCACGTCCATAAATTACGTGTTTACCCGCGGAACATGTAAATGGTTGATTTATTTTATCAACACAGAGGTAATGTGTCGCAGTATATTCAGTCTCCAAATAAACAGAGCTTCGTAGAGTTATGAGCTGTAATGTTATGTAAATTTGGATTTTTATAGTAAGCAATTTCAACGTTCTTAGTAACGACGCGGTGAAAATGTGGTGTTAGAATTACAGACAGCGCGATAGCTTATCTATTATTAATTGATGGGGTTGAAAAATAAAAACATTACTATATAGTAAAACATTCCTGTGGACGGATCTTTTATAAAGTTCAATATTTTCAACATTCATAATTTTATTTTTAATTTACACCATGATTAAACTATTATTCATTCTAACTAGATCAACCTAATTAGGTAGTTTTTTTCTCTTTAGAATGATTTTTCAAAATAAACTGCCACAATATTTTCAGACAGTGTCTCAATATAATACTGTGTGATATGACCTATCGCTAAATTGTATAAGATGCAAATATAATCTCTATCTAATGCAAAATGTCAATGATTGCATTTAAAGTAAGGTGATCTTAAAACGTAGTTAGCATTCTCATTTACTATTTTATACCAAGTTACGTGAAAAGAACTTCGTGCGTAAGATGTTCGTGCGAAATTATGTATGTCATATAGTTCATAAATATTTTGCTAAATAGTTGTTATTTTTTTTTAACTCATTATTACAATTTGTATTACCCTAAAGTTTCCTATGCTTTAACTTGATATATCTTACCTTATGAATTGGAGTTCCCCAAAAGTCGTTGAGGAATATATTCGATATCGGAGTCTGCGGTCTCAAGTCTCTATTCTCTTTGATCGCACTGATGTCATCAAACACGAAGCCGCAATACAAACAGTTGTGGTAGATTAGAATGCAGGCTAGCACGAGGATGGCTCCTAGGCCACTGCGAGGTGCTTCTGGCATTTCCTCCGGAGGCTGGCTCGTTGTCGCCAGCCGCCGTCTACTTCTGCCAGTGCGAGTCCTCACCGCCGACACCACTCCACCGAACCGACATACGCCACTCACTCGGTCCATCGTTCATCACATCGAAATCCTACTCCAGAAATTTCAAACACTCCACATGACTCAACCTAAACGTTCGCTGATGAATGCCATCAAATAATACCGCGACACCTGGAATGTTAAGCCAGCGAAAACACGATCACGAATCGGGACTAGAGTTTAGCTTCACAATTTAAAGAATAAATGCGTCTAATTCATCGGAATAACAATACAGATCTATAAAACGCAATGTTTTTATGGTTGTTTACGTTACCGAGGAGCACATGTCACGTTTTTTTTTACGAAATCGGTTAATTTGACATCTGTGTCATATTTCGACACCACGCACAGACACTACACCCGTTCAACTGGCGAGTTCGCCGACGACTACCGAGGGGCGGCGAGCGAATGCCGCGTCGAGTCACGTGACCAGTCGTTTTACTGCGGGTCGTTTTGAGATCGCGCATGCGTCCCGCCAATATTAGCTGGCGGCAAAATAAATATTGTCATTCCTGTTTTAGGAATTGCGAAGGGTAAAAATTGTATATTTTGGTTGCTTGTAATTAAATTATATTCTGTGCAAGTTGGAAAACCGATTTATTTGTTTTGCAGAAATAAGCCTGAACATGGCTTTGCGCAAATTGTCCTATAGCTAACGCCCATTTGAAACAAAAATCGAATTGTATTGAGATAAATATCTAGCCTAGACATTCATATCAAATTAATATTGAACTTGAATGGGACTCGTTGATTAACTGAACAATCTTCACCGGGGCGCATGCTCACTCACAATGTATAAGCGAGAGCCAAGCAAGCGTAGATGACGACATTTCGGCCGCGGTCGGGAACTGGGGATGGACGTGAGCCGAGCGCTGAGTATGCACGGTTTGCTTTATATTGTATGCCGTGAGGTGAGATTTGTTAATTTAATATCACGTAGCAGTAGGTATTTATAAATTGCGATCTCCTTCTTGGTTATTATAAATTGGTAATAAGAAATTAATCATTTTTTAATATTTAACAGAGTTTTATAATTCAACAGTTTAACCCTTTTGTTCGTATTTTCGGCCACACAGTACAGATATTAAAACATGATATGTTTATCTAAAACCTATATTTAATACTAGTAGTTGGCACGGATCTTCTTTCAGAATGAGATGTATCAAAATCATTGTTGATTTGAAGTTTAATTGCTTTATTTTATTCGCTTTTTCCAACACATTTTTCGTAGGATTTTTTTTGGTTTATAATATAATATAAATCTTAATTATAATATAATATAAGAAGTTTTGTCTTTTAGTTCTATATCGAGCCGTGTTGTAGCCAAGAAAATAGAAATACTCGAACCGAAATTCCTATAATTTAAAAAACGATACTAATGTTTCAATTAATCATATACATAACATTTTTATCAAACTCGTTAATAAGAATAAAAAAAGATAACAAAAAATACAACCGACTTCAATTCTACAAAAAAAGTGAAACATATTGGATACAGTTCTGAAGTCATGATCCAGCGTAATATATTTTGAGCGCCGTATGTACTAAACCAACATGTATTTAAATTATTTTTCATTTTTTTTGTAGCATTGAAGTCAGTTGTATTAATGTTAAAAAAATTTTTCGCGCGTTGTAGTGATGATACTATCACTAATTTGACTAAGTGGGCACAAATGAACGTGAAAAAATTTATAACACTTTTACAATTTATATGAAGTATGGACTGTTAGTTTTATGTTATCTATAATGTTCCAACCTAACCTAATTCATCCGATGTAAAAACTAAAGCTAAGCCCAATCCTAAGCCATAACATAGGTACTACTCCTTATCAGCATCATTAGAGTTTAGGTAAAATTTTTCATCATATGTTTTTCCTTAACAACCCATTTTGTTAGCAACAAATACCAAACTCATTCGATTTAAGCAATCAATAAAAACCAAATCGCGAACTTCTGTAGTCTAGACTAGTAGTACCCCACCCTTATCAGGATCGACGAGTCGAAAGTCAAATTATACATCATATAATTCTATTCTACATACCTAATATACGTTACAACTTTTATGAAAATCGTATTGGCAGGAGCTGAGTTATTTCAAATTAATCTAAATTAGTGCGTATACAAATTGACGGTTTTCCTCGATTTTCTCGGGATCCCATTATCAGATGATTATGACTTATGACATTCTATGGGACCAAACGGCAAGTATACTCTACCGAATAAAATAATGACTGACAACTGACCTATTTCGAAAAAAAATATTCGAAATAGGTCAGTTGGCGGAGTAATCACTGTACATACATAAAAAAGAAATATTCAAACCGAATTGATAACCTCCTCCTTTTTGAAGTCTGTTAAAAAAGTACCAACTAATCAAAGTAATGGAATGTGATAGCCATCGAAATTGTTGCCCCAGTCTTGTTACCTTATCTATTCGTTATCGTTTTCTTTCGATAATTTTATATGGAACTCTTATTACTGTAAGGTCTCTTTTTATGATGCTTAATTTTATGCGGTTTTGAAGTTGTGCGGTTTGTATGTCATCCAATTTTTTTTGGACAAACAAACATAGATTTCTGTTCTGACAGTCTCCAAATATACCTTCAGTCATGGATGATGCCTTAAGTGATAGTATTGATCTAATTTTAGAGGTCGTCGTAGGTCTAGAAGGTGATAATGCTGAGGAAGAAAAACCAACCCCTTGCTGCAAAATTATTTCAAGAAGGTCTTCAACTTTGCAGTAAATTTGAAAATAATTTTCATATTACTGAATCTCATTGCGAACGAGCCTTTAAATTACAACATGAGCTGCAGGACTGCATGTCTGGATATCGGGAGCTACATAAAAAATATAGTAGAATCATCATCACAAAGTTTAATTTCTGATTATATTATCAGAAAAAGAACGAGAAGTCCATCGCCTTTACTGCAAATATCTCTTCTGATAATGATACGCATACGGTGCAAAACTTTATCAGTTAGCGATAATTACTAAAAAACCTAAAACTATATTACTTTTCAATTAAAAAAGTTTGAATACAAGTACAATATTGAATATACAATCTATGCTTTTATATGAATTTATCTCAGACATTCAAAGTAATTTATTAAGCAGCCTGATTAATTTAATTTTTGCAAATGCAAATTCTGTTCGTTTTGGTTTATATATAATAAGTTAACACATAGAAATCAGCAAATGTTAATGTGATGTAATTAGAAAATGATACACAGTTTTACTGTCAGATAAGTATCATTTAACTTGCAATAAGTCAAGATTGGGTTCCAAAATAACTAAATATAAATTTACATAAAGATGTGATTTCTAATTCAATTCATTTTTTCTTTTCTACTAAATGTTAGGTACATTTCTTTTCTTTTTCTAAAGTAATGCCCCTTTCGGCTTACCTACTCCTCCTTTTACGTTTCTTTTTTCTAACTCGTTTTTCAGTAAGCGTAACGAGCCACGGCTTTTAGGCCCTTTGAGGTTAATACGTCCAACTGCTTCATTGAGCCGTGCTAATTATTTCCCTTTTGAGACGATTCGGCAAGAACAAGATAAAGGTATTAAGTCTTTTTAAGTGCTTTCGATTCACATGCCTTCTAAGAAATCAATCAGATTTCAGTTCGTTATATGAATTGGATTATTAAAGAGAAATATTATCAACGTACATTTTTTCTGTTTCGGTAAATTAAGCGACTTTTTTCGTGTTGGTACTTACAGAAATGAATAAATGTATTTATCTGATGAAAACAAAATGTTAGATCAATAGATTCCACACGAAGGGTTCCGTGTCATTATCTATAAATAATTGAATGATTTAATTTTTGTTATCTGTTATAAGAAATAAACACATTCTAGTACAAATTTTATTCGTATATTCTGTAACGAAGTAATCGTTAATTTTATTACAAGAAAACGCGATATAAATTTGATTTCAATTTACCAGCGAATAATTTGGTTAAAACCGCCATGTGGTGAAAGATCTAACAACAAGGAATTGTCGATAAGTTAAATATTGAAACAAGCGCCTTCTATTACTCCGATGTTGAACTATTTTGACTGTAAATTTGGTAGATAGTGCCAAGCACATTGATGTTCATAAATATAAATCAAAATATAAAATTCATTTTTCAAAACTGACTATTTTTTTTCTCTCCTGGTAACTTTACATTGCATAAATTAAATATATTGTTATTTTTCCGTTATATGTAATAAAAATATGTTTCTCTGTTTGTCCGTGATTTGGTGTTGTTATAAGTAAGAAATATTATCATATAATTATATAATATTTCATTTTTTAGCACCAGTTTGCTTCGGTAGATTGCTTGATAATTTATTGGTAACGGGCAGTTTAAAGGAAGGATAATATTTTGTTGCTTTGTGTTAAAAAAATGATTTATAAGGTTTGGTAGGGTAGAGGGGGGTCCTAGGAGCTTTTTTTGTGACGGGGGGAAACCTTCAAAAGGTACACCGAAGCTTTGGCTGCTGGAAGGCTGGGCGGTTCGAGCTCCCATTCTAGCCGCCCGCAATCTCAGAAGCACCCTTCTAGTCACCTCTTACGACAGGCAGGGGATATCGTAGCCGTATTCTACTCCCCGGCTACAGAGCACGAGAGTCTAAGTGGTAGCGTTAGACAAAGTAGGATGGTGAATAAACCTAGCCTACATTGCTTTAGCCGCTGGCCGGCATTCGTTCTGGGTGTAAGTGACTAATATTGCAATTTTGGCACTAAAAGTAATAAACATCGCTCCAATGAAAACAATTTGGTTTTAAAATTATAAATTTCATCAAACGATTATCATGTTACTGTATTTTGCATTCTACACTTTTCTGTTAATGCCATTAATTTGAATAAAAAGAGAATTGTACAATATCCTAATCAAGTACCACACCTCGCTCGCCCATATTAGTAACTGCATGCGTCTTTATGCGCTCCTGCTTACTTTTTCAAAATACTCACTCAAAGTTTTTTACTACTACTTAAATACTTTTTCAAAATACTCAAATAATCACTTCAAAGTGACTATGAAATTTAATAATCTGTACCTTCCTATGATAGTCCATATTTTGTATTCTAAACCGTAATAATCAAGTTATAGCCTAAGCAACCCTCATATACCATGTAGTTTATATTCATCTGCACTATAACGAGATGTTCAAAAGTTTACTTCAACCCTCAGTGAAAATTCCCAAAAATATACGTAGTTTGAAATAACATGAACTATACGAAGAAGTTGGAAAATAGGACAAAAAACAGTAGATTGCGCGGGCATATGCTGGTTGAAAATAAAAAGAAATAAACCAATTCTGGTCCCTGTGGATAGTGGATTCATACAAGAGTTTTTTGAACGCGGTTCGACACCGGCATCGACTGCAAACATCCTGGCGAGTGTTACCAGAACAATCAGGCAAATTGAAGAGTTTTGAGTTAGACTTTTGAGTTTTCATATATTTTTTTATATTTTATGTCGAAGAATTTTGTAAAGTTTTAATTAAAATATTTCTTTGATTTTAAACACCGTTTGTAATCAATCAAAATTTACCAGCTTGGTAGTTCGAGAGCTAATGAATGTATTATAAGCATTAAAAATAAGCTAGTATTCATAGTAACTTATATAGAAAGTAAAAAGCAAAGTTATTTCAGCTGCCGTTAACGCACTCATGAGTGTAAGCTAAAATATCCCGTAACTTAAAAAGTACAATGATAAGGAATGTGTAGTATTTTAATTATTACTGCAATCAAAGTGAAAATAACATTCAACATTATAGTTTGCAATACGTTGTAGTTTCTAGTAATCTTGAACTCTTAGTGCTAAATAGTATTTGACCGTGTTCACGGATATCAATACAATGCCATTAAAAATATCCCCAAAAATGTATTATTTTGTCTAAATCTGGCATTTGGCAATTCCAGTCTTATGGGAGCGATAACCCTGAAAAACTGGGGACCCGGGTGATTGATGAGGAACAAGGTTTAAGCACCGAATAAACAGACCCTCGCGCCGAGCGATGGCTCTCAGGTGCCGCCGGGTTTGTTTAAACTCGCTGCCGTTGTGATCGAAATTTTGTAGGTTTTAGTGCTATTTATTCTAGCCTTGTATAACACGGAATACATGACTGCAATAATAACTCACTCTTGGTAATGTATAAAAGCAGTTAGAGATTATATTTTGACTTTCTGTTGTCTTATAGCAGCTATGTATCGCTGCTGTGATATGGATTAAAGGGTACTCCACTAATTTGAGGGGTTCTACCTCTTCTTATACATCTAGATTATTGCAGATGTAAACTTATTTCTGCCCTATGAGCATTTTTAAAATTTCACACATGTATCCGTAGGCATTTACTAAGAAAGGATTTTTCAAAATTCTACCCCCATGGGAGTGAAATAGCGTATAATGTAAAAATAATGATTTTTTCATACCTTAGACATATCTGCATTAAATTTCGTATGAATTGAGTAAAAAAAAAATGAGTTACGTATTTCAGCGTTTTCCAAACTTCAACCCCTAAGAGGGTAGAGGGATGGGACCTCAAAAGACTCCAACGCTAGCAAGGTCGCGGTGATTCACGTAACGTAAGATAGTAGTCCAGGTAAACTCTCTGTCAACCTCGTGACATCACATCCATACGTTATGGATGTGATGTCACGATGTGAGTCTGCATTATAAAAGGGTTAAATTATATGTATAAATACCACAGTTTTAAAGCTAGGAGCGGAGGAGGAGAATCTTAAATTTCAGATTTAGATTTTTGGTTAGAAATAAAAATAATCACATTTTTGAGATATTTCGTTTCCTTCCTCGTGTCAGACGCGTTGACTATAGACACATTCCCCTTAAGGAGAAGTCTTCGTCCAGTAGGGGATTTCAAAAGTCTGATGGATGGATTATATCTTAGCTCGAGCAAAGAACGAACAACAATAACACAGTTAGACCAAGATTTTACTTAATATATACAAACGCGGTAAAAATATAACCCTCTTTTAGGCTGTCGGGTAATAACTCTTAACACTTAGTATTAAGAACCACACCAAAATGATTCACGCCTAACGAAGTAGGCACGGGTCTACGGATCTGCTAGTATATATATTCCTCGCTCAAATTTCGAAATAATATATAATTCTAGTTTTATTTGCTTAATTTTCATTTTACATAGAGGCACGGTATTTATTTAAAACAACGTTGTAATTAAATATAATACATACCTACACTGTATTTAAACCATTACAGTATACAGTAAAAGATACCGTAGATCTTCTGTAATTCCACGTTGTATACGCCAACGGGTGGTCGACTATTCTGCCGAACTTTCGAGTTTGGCTGAGGAGCGACGGTTGAGTGACCTATCGCCTGACTCAGATACTCACCGGACGTGGCTGTTTCAGTCATAATCTGAACAGGATAGGAAGAGAGGTGACGGCCCTCTGTCACATTGTGGGCACGACGAGGATTCCGCACAGCACACGCTCCAGTTCTGCCCAGCGTGGGAGTCTGAGCGGCGGATCCTCGTCCAAAAAGTTGGAGCGAACCTTACTCCGGCGGCCATCGTTGCGGCGATGGTTCAGCGCAGAGAAGCCTGGGATGGCGTGATTACCTTCTGCAACGACGTAATGTCTGCGAAGGAAGACGCCGAACGTGCCAGAGAACGCGCTAAACCCGTTCGGAGAAGGCGTCCGTAACGCCCTACGGCGCCGCGACTCTGTAGTTCCGGGATTAGAATAGGGCTATGGTATGAGGTATGCCTGTCGTATGAGTCGACTAAAAGGGTCTTCCGGGGTTGCGGGCGGTAAGAGCGGGAGCTCGAACCGTCCAGCCAGGCGACCCCGGGAAGGACGGCAGTATGTGTGGTATCCATATCATATCGCAATACCATATTGCACTCAGAGGACTCCGGCTGCGTTCCTTTGGAGATCCCGGAGTCCTCTTCGCAGCGCCGAGAACGGCCACCGGGAGGTTTTAGTGCGGTAAAAATCCCATATAACCTGGCGCCACTCCTAGGACGTCAGGTACCTTTTGAAGGTTTCCCCCTTCAGAAGGTACCTGACGTCGTAGGAGCGACAAAAACAAAAAAAAAGATCTTCTGTAATTATAGTGAATCTGCAAGCACTGCTTGTATATATTTATGCAATAATAATTACACTTCCAATCTTACATGTCGTAATATGCAAGAGTTAAATGAACATTCAAATATTCCCCTACGATTTACGTTTTAACAATGAAGAACACGAGCCTGTGTGTATCAGATATTCCACGATAGGCTTCAGGGTAGCAATAAAATAAGTACACATATGTGATCGAAAGTAGATAGATCTTTAATCAATATTAATATAAATTACGTTCTATCTAAGCTTAAAGAAGAAAGGTCCTCGAGTGGCGACCACGTTTAGGCAAAAGGAGCACGGGTCGCCCCCCGACCAGGTGGACCGATGACCTGAAGAA
>MOOZ01000549.1:365817-382312 GCA_002930495.1 Cecropterus lyciades | reverse complement strand
CGCGAGGATTGAACGACACTTGATACTCAGCGTTTTTCGCCCAACAACGACGTAGACTCTCCAATCATCCGGACACTTCATTTATTATTATTTATTAAACTTCTTGGTTGGTAATTCTCAATTCTTTTGAGTAATTGAAGTCAGATGTCACCAAAATACAAAATATTTGGAAGTATTTTTAAATTTCACATTAATTATATAATAGCGATATTGAGTTGTTTTTATCGAATTTATTTTATTAATCCTATTGCGTAACAAGGTAATAATTAAAAACGAAAACAGCGGAAAATATGTTACTTTTATTGTTAAATTTGAATTCATACACAAAAATAAAAATGTAAAACAGCGGGTAATATTAATATGTTTCATAGAAGCAAAACGTTTCTACTATTTCGTTTATAAAAATCAAATTTAATAGTTAATTATATATATCTTAATTATAATACTTTCCTAATTCTTATAAACTACGGATTCTTCTTCTTTTTTCTTCATAGCTTGGATAAGAACCAGAGACATAACAGCGTTGATCACCTGCCAAGAAACATATGAGAAATCATTTATGTAGTTTGTTGACTGTATCATCTATGTAGGTTGTGTATTTAGTTCGGTACTGAAGTCGTAAATAATATCAGTAAGAATTTATAAATAAATTATCATGAATCTCTTTCGTTATGTAATACTAAAGCATAACACGCTTTTCTCATTTTATTTTTATTTTTTATGCTTTTTTATTTTAATAGTACATTAAATACAAATGGATTTGATCGCAACGACGTAAATTTTGCATTATGAAGACTTATAAAAACAAATATCGTTCATGATTGAACAGCAGCCGATCTGAATGAAATTGTTGGTTGTTGAAGGAATTCAGTTTGTAACATTAATAATGAATATGATAAGTAAATTAAGCTTCACGTTAAAGCTACATGTGCTTACTTTACATACAATATATGTATCATTAAATAGCATAGCGTTAGCTTTATCAAATCATTATTTATAGCTACATAATTAAAAATCCAAAGATTAATCATAGGAATTCAATTTCATGGTATTATATTTTAATAGTTTCATAGTTATGGAATAGATTCTTATACCCATAGGCAAGGATAACTAAATTCGAAAAATAAATAATTCCATCAAACTTTGATTCAATAAATTATGAACATCCCTGCATACCCCTATTTTACGTACCCCCCATTATGAAGTTGATATATATAAAAACGCTTAAAAAAATAACAGACAAACTGCGAAGCCAAATGATTGATTCAAACTGGATTTGCAGTACAAGTTTCATCCCGGTGGATTTTTGAACGCGACAATATTCAATCGGCCACGGCACGGGACGTGGCAGGAAGTCATTCGATTAGTGCGACGTCCCTAACGGCCGGTGGTAGCCCAGTGAGTAGCTCTGGACCAGCATTTCCAATTTGCATGTCAGCTAACTATTTGCCAGATATGCGTGAACTAAATTTAAGATTTCATTAAGCGAGCTTGGTCACAAAATATAATGGATATTAAATGACCAAAATACAATTACTTTAAGAATGCTTCATGGTTATATTAATGTATATTGTTACTAAAATATAAAATTTTAATGACTCATTTCACAAACTTTCATATTCATCACTCAATTTTCTTTTTATCTGTCTATTATAGCCTGGTATAGGTAATGTAATTTTAAGTGAATCAACCAATTTATTTCACGCTTCAAATACGTAGTTTATATTCATAAATATTCATATACAATTGCAAAATACTGACACTTCAAATAATATTACTACTCGGTCACCTGTTACCTGTCAACGAATAAAGCTTGAAATGAGTAATTCAGCGAGAGAGTCACGTCACTCGTCAGTCAACACTTGCGCCACTAAATGACACTGTCAGCCTCGATATTACTACTCGATATTAGAGGTGGTTTGTCAGTTCAGTGACAAAAAGACTTGCAATAAGTAATTCAATATGAAAGTCACGTCATTTACTTCTGCCACGTCAAAATATCTCGCGTTATTAACGATTTTATGATATGTAAAAATTTTCAAACCAACACATTCATTTTTTAAATTGAATAGTCTCGTTCTTGTGTTTCGTTGGAATGGTGTCGTTGCCGGCTCACCTATAATATGAGGTGACTATCTTAGTCCACGGGAGTAGCAACCCATTTGTGATCGATTTCAGATAAAAACCCTGTTCTATATGAAGTTGCCCTTTAAATGTCCATGGGCGGCAGTCGCCACTTACCATCACGTGGACTGCAAGCTCGTTTGCTACAGCGTTCAGTCTGATAGTTAAAAAAAAAAGAAACTTAAGTAGTGCGAATTATATGATTAACATTCAACTTCCCTGCATGTTTTGTCCGATCATTCGGTGTTATAAAGACATCCACTATTGTTTATTTAGTATAACTTAATAAGAGTAATTTACTTACAATTTAAATATACTCCTTATCGAAAATAGCTTTTAAGCGTGTCAAATTTACACGAGTAACTGTTATATGTATAAAGTAGCGGTAGATAAATATATCAATGTTGCAATGTATACCATCAGTAGTATTAAATTATGTTTCCTTTAGTACTACTGATGGTCAATCATTGGGATCCGTCATGTATATATCTCACTGCTCGCCATGAATCTCCCTACACTTAGGGAACAATTAGGGAAGGCCCGTAGTACACTCAACCTCACTGCTTATTGCTTCAGTGAAATGTAATCAAATTAAATTGAAATACGAGTAATAATATAACGACAACATTGATTTATCACTTTTCCATGCAGTCCACCTGATAGTAAGTGGTCACTGACACCCATGTTAACCTGTAAGTAACCTAATATATAACAGGGTATCCTCTTGAAGTTAATCACAGTTCCATTGCTACTCCCGAGGACTAAGAGTGTCCCGTCCTTTGAAAGTACGAAATTAAAGCACTTATACAGACAATAATTTCCAAAAATAAAATGTCCAAGATTAAAAGTCCCCAACTTAAGACGTGAAATTTGATTGTACTACCTTCATCATCGTTGATTATAATGTAATTTTATCATTAAAAGATCAATTATGATCAAAAGCGTAATTTAACCTAAGTGCCTATATTATCAATTGTCTATTTAAATGAATCTCGATGTGGCCCAATATCATTAACTCCATTTGATTTGCAACTGCATTGGGGTTACGCGAGGGAATACGGTCAATGGGTTTAATCTGAATCTGTTTATATAACAATACAAATATACCGGGCCCATATCAATTTACCATGTTTTTAATGTTTTGGATGCAGTCTTTTTAAGATATTGAAATAGCATTCAAGTAATCGGATGGTAAGAACGTTTTCCTCACTACACCCTCAAATCAGAACACAGCAGAAATAAGAATATACTCGTACTTATATAAATTGTATAAATAGATGTGGCCGTTAGGGATTTTTAATGTTCTTCAACCAATATGCATCAAATACAATTTAATTTATATGTATTGAGACATTTTGAACAATTATTCTATGGGAATGTACAGAACTTTCACGCTTACCGTAAGCGCTGAGAATACGATAAAGTTATAATGACTTATTAACTAGGAGGTAGGTGCTGCATCTTCCAACAATCGAAACTAATATCAAGTTCTAATCAGCCTACGTGCTATTTAGCTTTAACATTCTAACAACATAACGTTTCCAGCTAAGCATATTAATTGATGTGTGTAGGAAACAATAGTTTTCATTATACTCGTATTTTACCCGACTACGACGGAAGGAGCGTAGTGTGTTACGAGAATGTATGTATGTATGTCTTTAAATTATTTTACCAAATTTTGTAAAATAATTGTTTTGGTTTTAAATAGCAATACTTTTTTTTCTGTATCTAAATATCTAAGGGATTAATTAGGATATAGGCAGCAGTATTTCTGCAAAGTTATTCATCTACTGCGGTTACCAAAACACAAACGAGATAGCTAAGGCTAAGAAAAAATTGTTCTTGCTAGGTGATATACGAACCCGAGCGGTGGTTCCTGCTGGCCAACATATAGGGCCGGATCTCTCTCTGGAAGCAGTGGTTGCGGCGATGATACGTTCACGCGAAGCGCGGGGTAGCGTGGTCGAGTTTTGCGACCACCTTATGTATGCGAAGGAGGACGCCGAATAGGCCAGGGAACGCGCCGATCCGGCCGAAGACGGAGACGCCGAGAGATAACGCCCCTCGATGCGATGTTCCTCTACTAACGGTACCAGAGTAGGGCTACGGTTTCCCTTCCCTGTCGTAAGAGGCGACTATAAGGGGGCTTCCGGTGTTGCGGGCGGCAAGATCGGGAGCTCGGAGCGTCCAGCCAAGCAATCCCGGGAAGGACGGTGGCATGTGTGGTCGCATGCCGTCGTAAACCCTAGAAGATATGGTGAGCACTAATGCTCACCGGGAAAGAGCCCGAAAGGAAGGGCATCGCGCTTGGAGGACTCCAGTTGCTTTCTGTAGGAGATGTCGGAGTCTTCCATGCAGCGCTGAGGACGGCCACCGGGGGGGTTGTACGGTAAAAATCCCACATAACACGGCGTCGCTCCTACGGCGTCGGGTACCTTTTGAAGGTTTCCACCCCGAGAACAAAAAAAAGGTGTCATAGGCACAGTTGTTGATGAGAAGTTGATTGAATCTTGCTGATGTAGCTGGGTTCTACATTTATTTATATCAAATTCACCAGCGTTACAATAGCTTAAAAAAGAATTTGTAGAATTTTCTGTGAATATAGGTTTCATAATTTGACACTGAAGCCCTTTTAAATCATATGAATAGGAACTAATGTAAAGTCGATTATCACTTTTTAAACACGGAAGATAGCTCACATATACACATACTTACACACACGTACACGCACACGCATATAAGTACACACTCACAAATTTTCTTTCCATTATTTGTTTACTTTTAAAACCTTTTAAATTAAATATTAGTTCTAAATTTACATTTACATGTCATATTAAATGATAAAGAAGAGCGGGACGTTCTAGTACAGGCATTTCTCTAGGATTGTCCCAGCCACTGAATATAGTTTAAGATACCTCTTGTTTGTTGGAATTGTATGTAGTTATTAAAATGTCACATACATGTTTGTATGTATATTTATATTTGTATATGTAAATTTAAAAAATAAACGAATTCGGATTTGAATTTGATAATTTAGATAGATGGTGCAAGTGGTGATAAAAAATCAAATATTTTTATATATTATCAAGTGGGGTATCAAATGAACGGGTATGACAAATTACTTACATTGAGATATGTTTCATCAAAATCTGCTCAGCCATTTACTAGATATAGGGGTTTAAAGTGAAGACGAAAAACTTAATGTTGTTAGATATACCCAAGTGGTGTATCAAACGAAAGGGAATGACGTCTACGACGAATATTATGATTAGATGTGTTTTATCAAAATGGGTTCAGCCAGTTACTAGATATGGGTTCCTAGATATCGAATATTGTCAAATATATCGATGTGAGGTATCAAATGAAAGGGTATGACGAGTATGCTATAATTAAACATGTTTCATCAAAGTCTGTAAAGCCATTTAATAAGTATGTGTGGTAAAGTTGGGATAATTAATCGAATACTGTAAGATATACTCAAGTGGGGTATCAAATGAAAGGGAATTACGTGTATATCAAAATTAACTATGTTTTGTCAATTTCGTATCAGGCACTTACTAGGGTATGAGAATGATAGTGGGGATGAATAATCGAATAATGTTAAATATATCCAAGTGGGGGTATCAAATGAAAGAACTGATTATAAAAAACTGCCCATTCCAATAAATCGGTCACATTGATAAAAGTTATTGTAAGTAAAGTGTTAAATATTGAACTCATACCAAATAAATCATTTCATCATATACATTACATCAACTCGTATTTGATGTCATGTGTACTCTAAAAATACATAGAAATGCAGGCAAATATCTAAATAAAATAAAATAAAATTAAAATTTAATAAACCCCCAACGCTGTAAAGATATGTGAGCAAACATTTTAAAACTCAAAAATAATATCTATAGATGAGCCATAAAATTGTGCTACAACGTCGCGGCGGGACGGTACCGCTTAACTAATAACGTTAACGTTAAGTTAAATTAAAGTCAGTTACTTGAAATCTTGAAGTCTTTCATAGAAGCTTGCCCTGTAGACTAAGATGAGCGTCCTAATATGTATAATCCCGCTTTGCCACAGTTTTACACAATACAATACAATATACAACAATGCTTAATTTTTACATAGTAGAAATATATAACTAAGGACTCTGGTAACGTTTTACGTGAGCTGGCTCATGATAGTGGTCATTTACCATGACTCGAATTGAACGTTCAATTCCTATTTTCGCTATGCAAGTAAATAATTTTTAAGCGTATCTATTAATTTAAGTATAGTATAATTTAACTGTATAATAAACATAACGTCGTTTAAGTTCTAGCACCGCGTAAGTCATTTTTGGAATTTTTTTTGGAGAGACAAAAACCGATTAATTTTACATAGACGCAACTAAAGTTTCATTTTGTACTTTTAATTTTCCATAATTTAAAGGTATTATTTTGTCATACCATGATTCTATTTAGACAAAACGACCCGTATTTCGATTCCAATGACGATGATTTTCAAAATTTTATTACCGCCAAAAAATGACTTACGCGGTGCTAGACCTTAAACGACGATAAGTCAGTGTCTGATATTAATAAGCTCTGACAAATAATATGTTATCCATTCATAAACATATCCGGGTTCGTGATTAACCTTCGTTCACACCTCGGCACTGAAGCAATTACGTGCAGCGAGGAAATTGCTCAATATCCTGCAAAATGCAGCGCTCTATGTCGTTTAGTGTATAATGTAGAGAGCATGCAATGAGTACATTTCCTAGATTATTATCTGCATATATCACTTTAGTAATTACAAGTATACGTAACAGTTTGTAGAGATACAGGTGAGCACTAAAGTGTATATCTCACATATACATTTTTATGGGAAAATGATCTCACTCTAACGATTCTTACCTGTGTTCCATTGCGCCTACTGCGATGAATCACACATTTGAAAATTCTGCGTTGTGATACGAAAACAACGATATATTTATCATCGCGAAACGCGGATAGAACGTTCTAAAAACGTTCGATACAGCTTCTGTATATTATGGTTAATGTTTCATCACAAACAAACACTTTGCAATGAAGTCATATATTGTCGGAGTCCTTTAGTCTATCTACATATATGTTCGTCGTTACAGATTTACTACGCAAAGCAAATATATAACTTAACAGTAACTAAGATTATCTTTTTTCACCACCACAATATAATAAGTAAACATTTAATTAGGTCTTACGTAAGGAAATAACTGCCTGCGAGTGTGAACGCGCGGAACAGCGGAGGCTTATATAAATTTATAAAAATAACTTACAATGTCGGTTCCACGTTAAAGGAACACATTAACGTGGTAAGACTTTGCCGTTTATAGGAATCACTTTTAAAATTTAAAAGCAGATAGAAAAATATAAGATACATAGAGCGTTAGTAGATAATTAATAGAGTGTTAATGCTTGTAACACCAGGCAACTATAGTGAATTTAATTGATAAATGTAATATGAATAGAATGTAGCTGAAGCAAATAGATTGATATTCAATATTATTGAATACATGAATTAGTGCATCGTGTAACCGCTACGCTATGCGAACTTTATGCGCTATGAATTCATACATAGCGTATATACGTAAGCATGCGCGCTAGCTAGGAAACTCGCCTGATAGATACACACGGGACTACATCGTTCTCTAAATGTCTCGTTCTATATCGCAGTAATTACTTGTACTACACAACTGGTTTAGAGGGATTAAATAAGGAAGATTTATAACCTGATTCATGCGAGTTAAACACTATTCAAAGTAATTTGGCTCGTAAATAATTAACAACATTCCTGTCCTGCTTATTGTGGTTATAGTATATTTTTTGTGCTATAAATATACCCTACAGTACGTTTTCTCTGTTTGCGTAAGACTAACAAAAAACGTAAAATGACCGTTCATGGCACGACTTCTACGGTATAAAAGTAGTGTTAAGCGTTGATGTGTACTACTATATTTAATAATATATAATATGTTTTGGTACCATGTGTTGCATAAAAATATTAAATTAATCAAATAAAAAGAACTGAATTAAATTTAATGGATTAGAAATATAGTCATGGTAATATTGAGACTTTCAATAAATTTCATGTACTCTACAAAAAGTTGTTACAATTCTAAGTTACGTTACATTTTTTAAAAGGCAGGAGTATACGCGGGTCACAGCTAATATAGTATAAATTGCTTAATATAATGCGCAAAGCTAAGCTGAGAGAAATAATATGTACAATTAAAAAAAAATAGCGAATTATAGTATAGTGTCTATTATATTGAAATTGCTGTGTACTCAAGAGTTTAGAATAGTGCTCAGGACCAGTACGATACATACACATACATACATGTACGAACGGTTCATTTGTAAGCAATTATGAATTCGGCAAACAGCCTAAAATTTGCGAAATGTATTTTGTCATGTAACCTAGTAGATTTAGATTACATTGGCAATGGTAAGGTACAGAAATTCCAGTATTATATCGTATGTCATAATCGTGCCATAAAATGGACGTACATATATACATACAAACATACAGCTCTAAAAACATTATCTCCCTTCTGACACAGTCGGGTAAATATTGCATGAAGAAGAAAGTAGCTGAATACGATTCATATAAAATCACACATTACTAGTGCTTGTCCACATATTATATGTAAGTATAAATTAGCCTGACATAACGCCATATGTGCAGATAATTGTATCTCTCCTAATTCGATTCTTATTTACTTAAGATCAAAGGTGGACAACTGGTCATCAATAAATGTAATATCAAACAAATTGTTTAATATTCTGGGAACATCGCTTTACAATGCAGCGGTGAATTCTATAGCGCAGTGACGGTAAATTTGGTTGACAGATACACACATCGGCGGACCAACGCAGCGTAGCTGTAATTGCGTCAGATACAGATGGTTCTGTTCTCCGTATTGGTTCATAGAACTGTGATTTAGCGACATTTTGAATTAATATTGGCTAACGTGCTAGTCTTGCTAAGATTGCCATTTAGATGTTTCAAAGTTGATTTCAACTTAGTCGTTATTGACAGAGAGTGATCACTTCCATTATGTTGTCCGATTTCCCCACCATATCTTAAGCAACGTTTCCAATTTCTTCACCTGTCCTATGACCGATCTTTTCGCTCCACTGAAAACCTTGCACTGAGTACTCCTTCTCATTATTCCCTTTTACAAGAAATCCTATACGGTTATAGGTATCCGTCTTTAGGACTCCCTCCCTGTATCTATACGAAATGCTCAATCTCTATACTCTTTTAAAAATCTTGTTAAATCCCATTATCTTCAATCCTAACTCTGTCTTCTTATCTCTGTTATGTATTAAGTATATATTCTTCATTAATCAAAAAAAAATTTTTTTGCCCTACCCTTTTTTTATTACCCTTTTTGCTGTCTTTCTTTCATTATTTCATAGTTATCTTTGGTCTATTCCCTTAATTTGTAATTTTGCTAACTAAAAATAACTTATTGCACCCCATCTATTCTTATATTTATTGTCACTTTCTCCATACCTTAAGGTTTTCTGGAAGAAATCGCTGTTTAGCGATAAGGCCGCCTTTTGTATTATTCTTTAAATTTGTATGTTTCTTTATTATGTTTTATTTTTAGGTAAAATAAAGAATATTATTATTATGTTGGATCCTGGTCCACATTGAATTTATGGACACCTAAAAGCATCGTTTTGTGCCTACTTGTTTATGAGAGTCAACAATCATCAACTCTCAATACGTTGTACTATAATCTTTTTTTTTCTCCTCATCCGCTATCAAAGCCCTTACTACAACAAGGCACAGTTTTATTGAGAACCTTCTACTGTATATATGTATCTCTTTGATATTTTTATCACATGAGTTACGGTTCGGAGCAGCGATGCTCCGATCCTTAATCAATCAAAGGATTATACAAAACCACCCTATTCTAGATGATTATGGCCGCCTCTTAGTTTAATTCATTACATAAAAATGATTGCATTCAATTAATAGCAAGCGTATATGTCATTAAATATTATAGCAAACGCTTCTGCTTAATACTATTTCAGCACGTTAATACCAGTTTCCAACAATAGGCGTCCAATACGTGCATTTATGAGAATGTTGTGTAAATTTACGTAGTGGCCACTTGGCTCGTATTAGATCATTCAATAGCGGATATTACAGCCGTGGATACAGCTTCCCGGAGGCTTCTAGACTAATTGGATGGGGTATTCGGTCTGCACACTCAATCCGATTCATAGGGTAAAGCGAACTCCCAACAAAATAGGTTACTTCAATTTTGCATGCTTGCAAGTAACTGTAAATCATCCGATATGTTATATTAACAGTGTTGTTGTGAAGATTCAATTGTAAATAAAGCATATCTTCTATGTATACATAAAAAAACGGTTAGTTTTGTTAAAACTTGCAAAAGGTTCGACTAATTTGAATACTGTTTTGTTGTCCATAATACAGAAGTGGTTTAATAAAAGAGAAAATCTGGATAAAGTTACAAGGATGCCAAAAGTTTTGTAAAATGAAAATTGGTAATTTTATGATACATCAATTAGCAAAACTCATTTCAGTGTTGTTAAGTTTCTAATGATACGATCTTCACCGAGTGATCTAGTATTAATATAATTATATATTTTAATTAAAAAGGTTTTTAAAATTGACCTATAAAAGATTGAAATCAAAGACTGATTATAAGGTAGAAGCCTATTCTATCTATACTTAATATTATAAATCTGAAGATTTTGTTTGGTTGGTTGAACGCGCTAATTTCAGGAACTGGTTTGAATTGATAAAATTATTTTTGTGTTAAATCGTCGACTACATAACAACTTTTTCTTATCTTATGTAGTAGTTGGTGAAACCATCGGGCACAGCTAGTAATATATAAAGTTGGTCACTTGATCTGCATTGACCACTTACCATTGGCTTGTTTAGTAAGCTCGTTTGCTACTTTCATCTTAAAAAAATATCTACATTTATTATCCCAGACGAGGATTTTCCGTGGATGCCAAGTACACAAAGACAGAAACAAACGACAAATAACAAACAGAAATATAACTCATTTTGATGATTCTTATTTCCGTATCAGAGTATTTATTTTTTACTGTCCAAAGTTCCCTAAAAATTGTAATACTTAACCTAAAATTGTATTATTTATAGAGACAACAAAACAAAAAAAAACGTATTTAAATTTAATATTTACGTAGCTGACCGTTTTGCCAGGTCAGAGAATTAGAAAATCTTTTTCATACAATCCGATTAGTTTAATAAAATCCACGGATCAATTTGCAGCCCAAGCGCTTGTGGTTTGATCTAATTTATTGAAAAACTTTATGGCTAGTCCTTTTTTGGGTTCCGTAATAATTTACCTTCCTTCACGCTTCCAGGTAATATCGTAAAAACGTACCGTTGATTTTTGCTTGCGATTTGTTTAGATAGGCTGAAATGCAATTTCTACACTGATGTATGTGAGACCCCATTTGGGGTATCACTATTAATAATAAAATAAATAAATTTTAAAATAAATTTTCGTAGTATATTATTATTGTTATTTATCGTTATTTACATGTATCTATCTATTTATTACTTAATCAGACTATCATAGTCTGACTAAGTTGTCGATCGAAGTGATAATATAGGTACTACTTCTATATATATTACTTCGATCGAAAACTTAGTTCTTTTCTTTCTTTTCATTTATTTTTAATAGATAATTTTCTTTGCTTATTATTAAACCCGTATAAGTCCCATCCAAGAAATATACCTCAAGTAATTCAATGTCCAGGCCTTTGCCTGTTGCCAAATTCAAATTGTTTTTTAATACAAAAACAGTTTGAATTTGACACGTTCCGGATGGAACGTAGATGCTAAGTGGATACTTGGCGTATCTAATTTCTGACGTTTAAGATGCTTAACGAGGTCTTACTCTACCAACCTTAAATGAAACTGCTATATAATTTATATTTAGGCTTTTCGGTAGAACATTTTGAATCAAGACAAATTTATAATCGCAGTGGTGGCGAAACATTACGACCTTTTTTTCCTCCACCTACGCCTTTTGAGGCTCTCGATGATTTACTAGGTAACCAATACTTAGGTATTGGTAGATAAATCATGGCGTCAATATTGTGTACTATGATTTAAAATTTTCCGGTGACCAACGTATGTTATTTTGCTTAGGATCTTGCATATAACGGAAAATACTAGAGTAAAATCGAAAATATGATATTCCTGTTAAACCTCTTGTGAATAGTGAAGAACACAAACCTGTATAACTTCTCATAGGGATTTCTTTGGTTTATTGTTTGCCACCAATTGGTGTTGCATTTTTATGCACGACTCTGATCTGATATGGCTTGCTGGAATAAGGTTTTGATTGGCAAGCAGTGGTAGTACCAGTAAACGAAAGGATATTTTTGAACTATCCGATGAATACAATTGAGTCTGAAGGCTTTGCGTGTACTCAGAAACAGTAGTATTTTTCTGTAGTTTGGTTATGACATATGTATATACTGGTCTATTAGAAAATTGAAACCTCGGTGTTCAAATATCTAATAAAGTTATTAATTTTATTCTTTCCCTCTAAATGTGAATGTTCCCAACTTCTTATTCTATTCAATGTTTTAACGGTATTTTCTCAATAACAAAAATAATTTTAAATGCCAAGAGAAACATTTGCAACAATATTTTTAAAGTTTAGTGAGAGATAACATTGAGTTTCCAATAAACGCCAAGCTATTTTGTTTAAACGAAAACATTGATTGTTTGGTGAAAGGCTCTGTATGCTACCAAAGGCTTATTGAGACAGACGTTGTCGCCGGCTGTCTTGTTTGTTGCTGCAACTGGAACAGTCTTATTGCTCTTGAAAAAATAGTCTCAGTTGTTTCCAATAAACTAGATTCAAGATATACGGTAGAACACATGCAGTGGTTTATATTAACTTCTGGTACGATTGGATTCGTCATTATATTGTCTGTCAGGTCTTGAATTGCTTGTCGTTCAATTTTGAAAACACTAAAGCCACGCCACTTTTGATTTACAGCTATAAGTTAGTTATTTCTACGATTTACGCGTTGCAAAACAATTGTCGGAAAAGAGTGCGACTAGTGTATGCCGTAATGTATACGATATCATTCATGTGGCAAAATTTCAGAAACCAGATTTTGATGAGGGTTGGGTAAACCCTCATCAAAATCTGAAAAAAAGCAAAACGTTATCGGAAGAGCTATTACACTACCTATAAAAGCTTTAAAAGTCTATCTTCTGCTGGTCAAGCTCCCTCCGCCCCCTAAACGTAACTCCTCGATCCGCCCATCACTGATGACGCTCGTGACAGATCAGTATGTAGCGTCAAATTACAAATTAATTTAGTGAATTATCATCAATTACCTAAGAAAAAATGTGTGAATAGTATTGATTTTTCTCCCTTATTTCTTTTTTGTTCCCCGTGAACAAACATTCAACCAGATATTACTCAGCTATCGGATATGATGTTGTATGTTCCGACTTCCCTTTTTGATGCTTACACATCCCTTTTGATGCTTGCTCCAATGGCTAAATAAATATTTCATTCTCTCTTAAATATTTCATTTTGAGAAAATAAGTTTCTTTTTATATAACGAACAGCAAAGGAGAGTGAAACCCATTTTGTTACCGAAGTGAATTTTCTTTAGGCTCATCAAGAGAGGGACGCTGTGGCGTTACGAGATAAGTATATATTTTTTATTGTTTTGTCTTTATAGATATCGTTGTATGGTGCTGCTTCTGCTCTACGAGAAACTTATAAGGCTAACAAGACCTGAGATAATAGTGAATATGTACAGGAATACGTATTTACATTGAACTCTGGCCAAAAAAATATAATTTTGAATAACCAAGTCACATGTTTTAAAAATAAATCTTTGAGTCGCGCTTTAAATGCGCTGAAAAAACAAATTTAACGATATATCTTATACATAATTATATAGACATCCACAAAACATAGGCCTCCTTCACTCAAATTTATTTAAAAATCAACCTTATGAAAGTTTTTTAAAAGAAAACAGAATGCAGTAATGAATAACTCATTCCGAACAGTTATACTCGTATGGTAGTATTGTATTGTCGCTCTTTATGCAAATGTTACTTTCTTCCAGCATGTCACAAATATTAGCCAGTGAAATGTTTTTCGCCGTATATTTATAGGAATAGTTAAATCACTCTTTATTACAGCGACAAAAGAATCGATGTCATCGGAATGTTTTTGTACCAAATATCTATTTTTATTAGTTCTCTATTATATGGTTGCTTACATGTAATATATTTGTGTTGCGTAGATATAAGAATTTAAGAACAACGTTTACATCGTTGTTCTTAGATAATATTAGCTATGATACTGATTTTAAATAATCTCTACTTTAACCGAATTCCGAACTCCAAGTGTCAGATTGGTAAAGTGACCACTGTGCCACTTATGTACTTATGTGATTTAATAGAACCAAGTTAGGTTCTATTAAATCACATATGTACATGCATGCTAATGCAATACCCCTTATTTAAATATTGTATAAGTTTAAACCTTACTTGGTTTACTAAAATTAGTGTAAATATTTTTATTCGTTGCTACCAATTATTAAATGTGCATTTCCTTAATATAATCCTAAAAAATTTCGACGAAGAAAATAGTATACCTACTTTTTTCTCGTAACGTTCTTTGTTATGTGTAGGAAATGGGGCGGATTGGTCAACGGAAAAGGCGAGCGAGGTATCCGTTATTTGCAAATGTTATTATAGAGAATGTTGTCTTTAGTTTTTTTTTATAAACGAAATACGAAATAGAACCAAGCGAATGACTCATGATCAATTTTAAATATATTATACTTAATGGCTTGGGTCGTATCTATCTGTGTATGTATGGTTGTACCTGAATTTTTGAATGCAATTTTAACCCACTTTTAACGTTGGGTTATTTATTGTAGGGTTCTAAATATTTTTATAGGAAAACTAGGTACACTGTCAAAAAACTCCTTCACTAGTAAAGTCTATAAAAATCAGTCATGCTATTAGCCTAGAAGACTAGCTTCCAATAAGCAACCAGCAAAAATTTACATTACGATTTTCTTATTTACTTAAATTGGTATTAAGGTACTATGAATAGATAAATCGGTAACAATAAAACAAGTACATATTTAAATGATGTATTATTATCTATACTAATATTATTTCTATCTGTAAGTAAATACGTTACATACTTACAAACAGTACACACGGATCCATTGTGTATCGAGATGGAGACAGAACAAATATTTGCCAAGTTCACAGACAAACAGTTTACTTTGAACAGTCAATCAGTCGCGATTAACTTTCACGTTCAGTTTATATACCTTATTAGTTTAATTAGATTAACATCTAATATATCTAGGATATACAAGATCAACATCGATTTAATAGAATGTGGGGATAATGGTACTATAAGCAGCTTACTGCTGTGTATGTATATCCGGGTTAAAAATATATATTTATTTTAGCAATTAAATGTTGTATTCCTTTTGGCTAATTGATTAGGCTAGAACTATACAATTTGGCAATACGTTGATTTTATGAAGCAAACATCCATTAAGATAGCGTTTTTTGATATTTCATCTTATAAGGAGTTAAATGTTTGTATAATAATCTTGTTTAGAGTTTAATGTTGCTTTCTTTGAGGCTCTGCTGATATTGTTGTTGTGTTAATTGCAAAAAATGCGAGATTTTTTACAGCTTTCATATGAAGCACAGCGTGTCTCCTTGATGGTAATTTGCAACTGCCGCCCATAGACTACGTATATAGTGATATATATTTTTTTGTTTTATAGTATGAAAGTAGCAATCGAGCATGCAGCCTACCTGATAGTAAGTGGCTACCGCCGCCCATGGACATCTGTGGTCAACCGTAGGTAAATCAAAGTTCAAAGTCTCAATGAAGGTTAACCAAAGATGTGTTGCTATCCCTGAGGACTAAGATGAAATGCCTCTGAAAAGTATATCTTCCTTACCACACCCTTCAGACCAAAACACAACAATGCATAACACTGCTGTTATTAGGCGGAAATAGGTGAGGCGGTGGTGCTTCCGGAGTCGAACCACAAAGAGCTCTACCACCTTCATGATCAACCTCAGATAGGATAATTACACCCTTCAAACCAATTGTTTTGTTTGATTTCTGCTACTTTACAATGTAGGAGCATAGTAATTGTAAGTTGGATGCTAATGGAGTTTATCTCTTGTTAGCTATGTAACTTCGGGAATTATAACAAACTGGCGTTCTGTCAAATTATGTATTTCCGACATGTATTCAACCAGTATTCATTCATAGCATTGTATCTATACTAATATTATA
>MOOZ01000549.1:349622-365787 GCA_002930495.1 Cecropterus lyciades | reverse complement strand
TATAAATATAATATTTATTCTTATCCAAATAAATACATAAATTAGTTTTCTTTGTAGTAACTAATACGCGGGTGAAACCGTGGGGCGCAGCTAGTCACTAATATTATTTGTTCGAGTAAAAGCAATGTCTGTTTATACAAGGTCATCGTATCTATTCAGTGTATTATTCCTGTTGGTTTTGTGTTGATGATTTCGGTGTTCCAATACGTAACCACCTTACACAAATATCTCGCCTCAATCAAAAGGTCTAACTTAAAACTTAATGTTTAAAAATCTATAACGTAGTAAAAATGAAGTCCTTGTTATAATACTTTTAAATACCTAGTACGTATGTACATCTTTGGTTTTTTTAAAAAGGTAAATGATTTATATAACAATATAAACAATAGATCACTTATACGAAATCTATTATTTTCCTACGTTGAATCGTTAACACTGGTAATTTTTTCATCTCTGTAATTTTCGATATTATTCCAGTTGGCTAGATTGCAAAGATGCAAATAGAATTCTAGCTCTGAGATAAACATGAAGATTTGATTAAATGGTCTATGAAAAGTAATTTAAAAATAATTAAAATCCTAATTTATATTATGGAATATAAACCTATAAAAAACATAGTATTCGTTTTATACATGTATTATATCAATAAGAAGTTTCCATCTAAATCACCAACGAACTGCCACAAAACTCGCGTTATACAATTGTTTGTTTTCAAATGTCTACGTCAGAAGTTTTACGAGATGCCACCTCATTTATGATATCTTCCCACTTTGAGGATGATGGTTATTACACCCAATCCAAATAAGATAAAACTAGTTCCAAGATCAAAACACGAATAGGACGATGGTGGTCTAAAAGTTTTATAATCTCATTAATGCTGAGAACACCGTCTAGTATTATTAGGCGGGTTTCTCCACTATCGGCCATCACGTGATTCTGTTTAATAGACTTGTTTCTGTCTGCAAATTGGCAGAAATAAAAGCGGCGGTTCTTTATATCTGACTGTCAACTATTGTACGGTAATGAATTGAAATGATGATGACTTCCATTATCCAACAGCGCTTTGAGGTCCAATGCTTTGTAAAAACTTCGTAAAAGTTACGTTTTTATTTATAATTACTTCTCAGGATTGTATCCTTATAAGCGACACTATCGACGATGAAATATTTTTTGAATATCCAAATAAGCCGTGTAATTCATTGTGTGTTGTAGTGTTTTTCTCTATTCCCTATAGCTTTTGTTTTGGCCAACCACGCACACAAAAAAAATATATCCCGGATATCTATTTAGTACGTGAGATTCTTAAATTTCCATACATCTTGAAGAGTGTATTTTTACGCATTATTTATACGAATTTTACTGCTAACAGTGTTCAATGAAAAAAACAGTTTGGAAATAACATATCACTGTGTAAAAGGCCCGCGAAATCCTAATAAATCACACCGACGTTGACCCTGCGATGTGCTATCAGCGAGGGGCAATTAAGCAAAAAATTGATTTATGTTGACACGGTAGCGGCGTATTCTTATACATTTCATCCGTAGGCGTATTATCTGGAGCAAAAAGCGGCGCATGCACGCCTCATTATACTTTGTCTGCAAAGCTTTGTCGAGACAAGTCTATGCGCAATCCATTAGGGGCTCGTCAAATGATGCGTAAAGTCGACTGGTACATTTGTATTTGCAGGGAAATCGTATATTGCTCGCCACGGCCGCCCTATTGCCCAAACACACGTTGATACATGCCCGATAATAAATGACCAATCTCGGAACGGCGCCGACTAACTAATCAATTTGAAATAAACGAACATCGTAGACAACATAATGTTTTTTTCAAAAACGTTCAATAAACAGATTTTAAATAATATTTTTGAGGAGGTTAACAAATGGGGCTTTATTCAATATGATACATGAGATTCCTTCATTATTCCTAATATAACACGTCAAACTTATAAGACCTTTCCTTCTAAAAATTAAAACCAATTGAAAACTCTTCTCTTTTACATTGATTGTCAAAGGCTCGTCTTAGCGTTTTTCGTATATTTCGTACGTTTTTCGTTCCAAACGCGCTAGCTTAAAGCTCGTAATTTAGGCAATTTAGTTACACATTTCGCGTTTGAAAAAAAATTGAAATAAAGAACAGCGTCATGGACTAAGATTCTGCTTCATGACTTAATAGAATGCAATCTTACAATTCTGTATTAGTTTATTTGCAATAAGCTGAGCCCAGCGGTCATACCCGCGTTTAACAGATGTAACTTTACGTAGTTACGTATACCTGAAATTTTAGACCTTATGCAATTTTAAAATATATAGCACAGTTTTAGAAAAGAATGATAGCAACTAACATTAGCAGCAGTGACGATAGCTGCATGCGCGTAGACCGCGCGCGGTTTTTTAGGTTTTATTTTTTTTATGCGGAACCCTAATTACATTTTCTAAAATAGAAGTAGCCTACGTAACGCCTTATGATATCAACTAGTCAACGGTGAAAGTCTCCTCAAAATCGATCCAGCGGTTTCAAAGATTACCCAGAACATACACAGACAGACAAAAATTTTAGTAATTGATGTTTTGTTATCAGTATCGTATGGACTCCCATATGCATTTTGTAATAAGCTGTTATTTTGATATTTATTTATATGTATAGATATTGATGTATAGATTACCTATGAGATATACCTACATTTCCATAAAAACACATGAACGTAGAAATCAAGCAGATCATAGTTAATGCAATAACGTGACCAAGCGCGTTACGTATCTAATTCACAATGAATAAGGCCCCTGGGGATTTTTAATTTTATCCTGATTGGCTTAAGAACCTACAAGGGATTATTTTTACTAAATTTAAGCATCTTGCTAATGAAGGAGTCAATTTTTGTAAATTGAGTAAAGTTTTATTGAGGTAACGATTTGATTGGTAGTACAGGCCTCCATTGTAGAACATATGTACTCTGAAGATTTACGTATAGGTAAAGCTTGTATTGAAATAAATCACTAGAGTAATGGGGTTACCCATTACTATGAATTTATCCATTCGCACATTTTTTCAAACACTTAAACATTTTTGTATGGGTCCTGGCATATCTACAAATTTCGCCATTTTACAAAACCTCATTCCGGCAGCCAATATAACATCAAGCGAAGGAGTTAGTGATTACAGTTATATACTTTCTGAGATACTGAATGTCCTTAGTGAACCACTAAAGAAAAAAAATCTCGTTTAAGTTTTCTACAGTTTTGTACTAAATATCTCAGAAATGGAAGTAGCAAACGAGCATGCAGCCCACCTGATGGTAAGTGGCTACTACCGCCAATGGACATCTGTAATCAACCCTAAATAAGATTAAAGTCTCACCTAAGGTTAGCCACAGGTGCGTTGCTACCCCTGAGGACTAAGATGGAATGCTTCGGTAATGTATGTCTCCCTTACCACACCCTTCACATCAGAACACAGCAACGTATAACACTGCTGTTATGAGGCAGAAATAGGTGTGGCGGTGGTGCTTCCGGAGTAGAACCACAAAGAGTTCTACCACCTTCAATTTTATCACTAGATAGTCTATCGATTGACATATGACATATGCTTTTATCACTAGCCAAAGATATGAGGTTTTTACAAAACTTCGGAAATAAGTTATGCCAGTAACATTAGATGCCCTTTGATAATAATCTTAATGCGCCATAATTGCGTTATTTCTAAGTTAAGTCTAATTGTTTATTTTGCTACATTTAATAAATAAAATCGAAAATAATTGTAAATATTGAGATAACAACAACGAATTTAAAATATATATTAAAGAAAAAATGTTGGTAGGAATGTATAATATAAAAAAAGCTAACCTCATGCGTAGTTACTGACTTATTAAAAGGTTAACTTTATATTCTCGTAAATAAACGAGTACCAAAAGATCTTTTAGTCAACTTTTAATAACTATTTAAAACAGAAAAACATTTTCGTTCGATGGAAGTATTGAAACAAAATTTAATTTTAATTAAATAAAAAACATATTTACAACCATTTTTTATTTGGGGTCATAATTGTTTAATTTATAATGTGAGATAAGTTCGTAGTACTTCATAGTTCGACTTCGGAGGCAACACTGCTACATCAATTTTTATATATTTACAGAAGTTTTAAGCGCTGATTTTCTGGCCTGAAGGGTGTTATAATAATAATATGGAGACAAATTATCCGAGGAATTCCATTAGTCCTCAGGGGCAGCAACGCATCTATGGTCAACCTAAGGTCCATAGATAAGACTCTAGTTTTATCTATAGCTGATTACAGATGGCTATGAGAGGCAGTGGCCACATGGACTGCATGATCTTTTGTTTAAATATTATAAAAAAATATTGAACAGTCTTACTTTGATTTCACTGTTATACAAAATACAAAATAACTTGAATGAGAACACGTAGCATACATAGACTATGACACATATAATTTAAAAGTGACAGTCAGGAGTATGTGACATTATTTTGACACGAATTCAGGTCGCTGGTTACACCGAATAATAACAATTTTAATCCTTGCGTGCTAGTAGCAATAGTAGCCGGTGACAATAAACATAAATGCCTCCGTCTTCTGTGCACAATATTTGGCAACTGGTTAGCCTATTGCACTACCACTGCTCCCGTAAGATCCCTTAAGTAATAAATATACATTTCGTATAATCTTTGATGTCAACCGATTAATGAATGTGATATTCTGAGTGTAATGTCAGAACGTTAATATTTTTGAATTTTCCCATTTTATTTAATTTAGTATTGCGGCCAGTCAGATATAATGAACACCTTTAATCCTAAAAACTAAACAAAACTCAAGAAATTAGTAAGGATCCTTTTTGTCTGAACCTTTTTACAGGCGTTGCTTTGACAGGTTATAACAGAATTGAATAAAGTAATCCGCATAAATAAATAACCATTATTTAAATAACTACACGAAATTATACCAAGTTTTGTACTAATTTTTGGGTAACTAACTAATTAAGATTTATTAATATACTTTACATGCCTTTGACAATAAGACGAAGAACTTAGAACATGGTTAATGTTGATTTCTCCGCGAGCTTACAGTGAAAATCTTCATTGTTTACTTGGTTATTTATTGTTCACATTATCGTAACGAAGTTACATTGAATTTGTACTCTAAATATCTGTTGTTATTTCTTGTGATACAAGTTTTTTTTTCTTTTGAACTGTGGTAAAAGCTTTAGTATCAGAGAGAAGATTTAGACAATTATTTTACGTACCTACATAAAACTGAGTTGTTTGGTATAATTATGCCGAATATAAGTCTTTGCAAAGCTAACACAGAACAAGATTAAGATTCCTTTATAAAACATGCTCTCAATGTCGCAACAGTTTTCTACACAATTTTTTTTTCTTAGAAATCTGATGAAGTACCTCTCAATTATTTGAAATGTCAATTTATGCATCGCAGCTATACAAATTAAAAATATGAAACTTTTTCTCATTTTATTTCTGCTTAATTGTCATTTTACTTTACTTTACATTACAATATTTTTTCAGAATTTCAATTCATTGTTTTGAAAATTTATTTAAATATCGAGTTATAAGGGACAATTTAGTTATACAGTTATAGTTAAGTTAAGACAGTTATAATTAAGTTTACTAGTTATAAAAATCAGAAGCTAATATTTAAGGCGACATCTAATCTGGGGGGTCTGCTAATCTAAGCTTACGGCGTTTGTAAGACGGTCATTTATAGTATGATATTTATTTTTTACACGAATCAAATCTGTTAATGAACAAAGAAGTAAATTTCACTAGTACTTTGTATAATATTACTCACCGACGAAAGTAGTGATTTTTTTCATGTCGCAAAAATCTCTACGAGGGCTTAAAACCTAAAAAGTAGCAGTTCGTTCTTTTATTGTTTGCGCAGAATTCATAATCCTCTTTATAAGATATTCAAATCCCTTAAGTGTACGTTGTGCTAGAATAGCTAGTAAACCCCATTGGTACGGAAAAACTCTAGAATTTTAGGTATTTGTAACGTGATTTTAGTGTACCAATTGCTACTTATATTATGTAATAAATTCAATGTATTGTTGCCACATTGATGTTTTGTTTTAATGCCATGATGTAACATCATCTATCTATAAAAAGAGTTATACAAGTATTTTTGTACTTAGTCCGCGCCGAAAGCGTTTTTTTACTCCTATTTCTGCCTTACAGATTACATGCATTTGTTTGTAACAATCATACCTAATAATTTCATCATATAAATGAGCCGAATAGCTAGAGCGTGGTAGATGAAGGTTTATGACACTCCTAAAGTAAGTAATGTTACTGTTATAAGTACTATATATGTATAAAAGTAAATGTTTTCTGTGTCAGTTTTAATGTCGCGATAAACTTATAGCGTTACAAAAGTCTTTTAGTTCAAAAAAAGTTCTACATAGAATTGTTAGTTCAAAATTCAACATGAAAAAACATAGTTTATTGAAAAAAAAATATGATTATTGACTTAAGCACAACGAATTCTTTCCTTGAACAATTAATCTAAAAAAGTCTACCACCTACAGAACTACAAACATACAAGGCGTTTTCTACGTCATTTGATAACATTCTAATGGATTGGACAAGTCTGTTCTCGACAAGACTTTGAGAACAACAGTAGTAGGTTTGTATGTAGTATTTTTTCATCTAGATATTACTATGGATGAATTATTCCAGAAAACGATGTGCTATCGTTTTGAAATAAAACATTTTTTGCTTAATTAATTGTTGATAGCGAGTGGCGCAGTCGACTTCGTGTAATATATTAGATTTTACTTGGTGATCTTGTGAGGAAATAGAAGTTCATTAATATCATACTTAATTAAGGTACGGATAAGTAAAATCATAACTTACTGTGTTTGTTAACCGACTTCGAAAAGGAGGTTGTTCTATGTTCGACTATATTTTTTTTATGTATGTTCATCGATTTTTATCCTTATTTGTGGACCGATTTCTCAAAATTATTTTTTTATTCGAATGAGTATACTCCTGGGGTGGTCCCATTAGGCGCAAATTAGGATCTGATGACGGCATCTAAGGGAAATTGTAGGCAACCCTCAAATGTCGTAGGCAACTACAATGTTTTTCAAATATTTTCATAGATATTTGCATTTAGTCGTCATCATCTCATGACGCTAAGTTGATGAAGGAAGCTAGAACTCTTTAATTCTAACCATTAAAGAATTGTACCTTCCTGTAGGGTATTTTTAAATTAAATAGTAATAAATATAATTATTGTTAAGCAGAGATACAATGAAAAATTTGACGTACAACTCCTCAACCTTGATGATGCAGGGGTACTTAAAGCCTTAGGTATAAGAGTTAGCCATTTGGTACAAACGGATATATTTTAAGATTGTTAAGCAGAGATTTAGATGAAAAATTTGACCTTCAACTCTTCAATCCTTATAAAGCAGGGGTTCTTCAAGCCTTTACCATAGAAGCTAGTGATTTAGTGCTTACAAATAAATATAAGGGTTCTACAGCAGAGACTATGACGAACACTTTGACCTAAACTAACCTAACTTAAATCGTAAGAGTTAACCATTTAGTGCTTATGGGTATGCATACAAGAGCAATCCTAAGCAGAGATGATTGATGAAAAACTGGATCTTCAATCCCTCGGCTTTCATGCAAAGTGTGTACTGCCTACCTAAACTATAGGTGAAAGCTACGTTGCCCTAACGTACCTATATATAATAAGTTTATGAGCTGAAACATTCGATTAAATATTTGAGCTTCAACATGCTTCAATAATGTTTGAGCTTCAACATGCTTCAATAATGTAGGTGTAGAACTTGCTTAGAACATAGGAGTTTCGCATTTATTGCTTACATATTTTTAATAGGTTCCTACACAGAGACATGTGATGAAAAATTTGGCTCAAATATCTTAAGCCGTGATGACGCAGGAGTACTGTCTATTGCTTAGGTTGAGATGTAGCATTTATATAGGATGGATTAGCGAGCAGGGCGCCGTAGCGCCCTATAAGCGGATGCGCCCAATTCATATAAATTCAGATCTAATCATTCTTTACCTTATTACAATTTATAAAAGTTACGGCTTAGATTTAATTTTAAATTTATGTAGGAAGTTGAATTGGCGTTTTATTAAGGTTTCAGTTTATGCTTTTGTGTAAATTTATATTTACGAAGCAAAATTAGTGTTAGCGTGAAAAAAAAAATTAACAAAAAATAGAAACCGACTTCTATGGCACAACAAAATAGAAAATAATTTAAGTATATGTTGGGTTGGTACATACACAGTAGATACATAGTACACAGTACAGTTCTGAAGTCAGTGCTCATATATTCGTGAGAAATAAGATACGTCGTCGTGATCTAGCGAAATATGTTGAGCGCCGACTTTGGGCTCTTAGGAATATATTTTCTGAGATGGAACTAAAATATCTTATTGTAATATGTATTTGTTTTACTTGTACAGAGTTGTAAGATTATAATGCCGGCAATGCAGTTTGTGTTACATCTGTCAAGATGTCGGCCTTATCATAAAATTATGACACGTTAGTGTATGAAGGCATAAGCAAAATTACTAAAATTTATGTTTTATTTTTCTAGTAGTACAATTCAGCAGTTATTTAATTGGTGTGAGTACCAAGTGACACGATTTCTCTACCATTGTTCCGTGCCTGAGACCTTTCCATGATGCTCCTTGTGGTGTGAGATACCTATCTATCAGTATAGGTATATATAATGACGAAAGTTTACTACACATTCAAAGGATGTGAAATGGTGCCGGAAATATGGAAGCAATTTTAATTCTATAGATCATGTATCGGTGTAGAGCTTTTCAGCTACATAGTCAATAATCTAACATTCCATTTTCTCTACGAACTTTACGCTGGAAACGTTTCCACTAAAACGCATTCTCATGCAATTGATTGCTCTCGGTAAATATGCATGCGCATTTGAATCAGAACTCAAACAAAAGGGGATCACTTGGCCAAATGTTACATGCCTCTCGGGTTCAAGAGGCACATCTTGGCGTGAATCCAAAAGTCAATTATCGAACGGCCTCGGATAACTTTGGCAATTATTTCTCATTTGCGCAGAACACCTTAACGAGTTTTCCGCGAGGATTGAACGACACTTGATACTCAGCGTTTTTCGTCCAACAACGACGTAGACTCTCCAATCGTCCGGACACTTCATTTATTATTATTTATTAAACTCGTGCTTGGTAATTCTCAATTCTTTTGAGTAATTCAATTTTTTCACATTAATTATATAATAGCGATATTGAGTTGTTTTTATCGAATTTATTTTATTAATCCTATTGCGTTAAAAAGTAATAATTAAAAACGAAAATAGTGGGTAATATGTTAATTGTTAATTTTTTATTCATACACAAAAATAAAAATAAAAACGGTGGTTGATATTAATATGTTGAATAGAAGCAAAACATTTCTACGACTTATTTCATTTATAAAAATAAAATTTAATATATCTTAATTATAATACTTTCCTAATTCTTATAAACTACGGATTCTTCTTCTTCTTTCTTCACGGCTTGGATAAGAACCAGAGACATAACAGCGTTGATCACCTGCCAAGAAACACATAAAAATCGTTTATGTAGTTTAATGGTTGATGGTTATGGTACCGAAACCGTAAATTTTATCAGTATGAATTTATAAATAAATTAGCACGAATCTCTTTCATAATAAAATACTCAAGCTAATAAATAAAAATACACGAGCAAAGCGTACGTTTTGCTCATTTTATTTTTATTTATTTATTTATTTCAATAGTATTTTACATACAAATAGATCCGAATTAGATTTGATCACAACAATGTAAATTTCCATTTGAAGACTTATAAGAACCAATATCTTTCACGATTTATGAGTTAAATAAAATTTATGAGTTATACAAAGTGTGCATAAAAGTCATGATAATTGATTAAGTATTTACCTATTGGAATATTTGTTTGAATTGATTGAACATTGTTTGTTACTCTGTCCTACCATGTCACTGTATAATTTAATAACGATTGACTTACACATATTAAGCAAGATGCAAGTACAATGCCAGCAAGCCATCCAGTCTTGCCTTCAAGGTACCAAGTGAGTTCGTCAACACAGCCGTGGAAGTAAGCGTTGCCTGTTACAGAATCCCGGCACTCTGCTGGTAAAGGCTTGTTCAAGTTGATGAAGTCCATTGGTCCATCGGCACCACAGCAGCCGATCTGAATGAAATAGTTGGTTGTTGAAGAAATTAATTTTGTAACATTAATAATGAATATGATAAGTAAATTAAGCCATTTTGACACAATTCTCTGGCTTTAGCTTCACGTTTAGGCTACGTGTGCTTACTTTACATACAATATACAATTTATCATTAAATAGCAAAGCGTTAGCTTTATCAAATTATTATTTATTGCTACATAATTCAAAATCCAAAGATTAATCATATGAATTCAATTTCATAGTATTGTATTTTAATAGTTTCATAGTTATGGATTAAATTATTATACCAATAGGCAAGGATAACTAAAGTCGAAAAATAAATAATTCCATCAAACTTTGGTTCAATAAATTATGAACATCCCTGCATACCCCTATTTTACGTACCCCCATTATGAAGTTGATATGTATAAAAACGCTTAAAAAAATAACCGGCAAACTGCGAAGCTAAATGATCGATGCAAACTGGATTTGCAGCACAAGTTTGATCCCGGTGGATTTTTGAACGCGACAATATTCAATCGGCCACGGCACGGGACGTGGCAGAAAGTCATTCGATTAGTGCGACGTCCCTAACGGCCGGCTGTAGCCCAGTGAGTGGCTCTGGACCAGCATTTCCAATTTGATGTCAGCTAACTATTTGCTAAATATGCGTGAACTAATTTTAAGGTTTGATTAAGCGTGCTTGATCTCTAAATATAATGGACATTATATGGCCAAAATTACAATCCTTACTTTAAAATGTTTTATTGTTATATCTATTTTTGTTACTAAAAAATAAAAATGTAATGACTCATTCGTTGAAACTGCAATTCATATTCTTCAGTCGGATTTCCTTTTTATCTGTTTATTATAGCCCGGTATAGTTAATGTAATTTTAAGTGAATCGACCACTTTATTTCACGATTAAAATACGTAGTTAAATTCATATATTTGAGGTTTAAAAGTATATTTTCTTACCCCTTCCTGCACCATTCTCAGAATTTCTCTGCTGCCATCATGTTGTGGGTTGTTTATGAGTCTAAGGATGACGTCTTTCATAATAGGTTGGATACTAGAGTCGTAAGTGGAGAAGTCAAGTACCACGCAGGCACCGATCAATCCAAAGACGAATAAGGCGGCTTGTGTTCCTATGTACTGTTAAAAGCATTAAGAAGAATATAGTTACTAACGAGTTATACAAAAGCCATCGTTATTTGTCACTATCCTTATTATATCTTGTAAATAGTACTTTATTTCGATTAAGTCTGTAACAACGTCGCATTTTATTCATACGAACAACATGGAACATGCACTTTTCAATATTTGCAGGGCCTATTATATATTAATGCTTGAATGCGTTGCAGTCTTTTATCGTCTATTTTCGTTGCTAATAAAACAAAAAAAAAACTATACAGACATGTCGAGGACGATACAACGTAGGCTGCAATGGTCTTAAAAGTAGATCACAATATTTTATAGAATATATAAAATTGTGTGCACAAACATAAACTACAATAGTGTTAATCAAATGATGAAGAACAAGCATCGGAAAAAAATTTTTAAGAACTTACTCCATACAGTAGCACAACATTTTCCATCAAAGCTGACCCACAGCCGAGGAAGGCGACAACCATGATACCGAGGGAGGCGATCAGGATGATGTATATGCCAATGAAGTAGCGTTGTAGCTCCAAGACTCGCATCCATTCATTGAAGCCTGGTTCGATGCAGATCCATAAGCAGAGTGCAAATATGGATAGGCCGAATAACTGTAGAATAAAGAATTTTTAGCTAGTTAGTTAAGCTGATCTTACGTTTTGGTGGATTGATGTGAATATCAACTGATTTTCACATGAGGCAACAATCTCAGTCCTCAGACCACAAACGCACGTGTGATCGGCTTCAGTTAAAACTTCTATTATAGATGAAGTAGGTTACAATAAGCCATAGACGGCTGTGCCATTTCAGACATTTATATAAAAAGAACAGACACAACAGAAACCGAAACCACAATAAACGGAAAAGAAAAGCAGGCGTACAAAAGACAAATATCAAAATAAAATTTAGACAAGACGGGAACTAATGAGATTGTAATATAACGATTTAAAAAATAAATGTTTGGGCAAGTTCGTATTAAAGTATTTATATAGCGTTTTTTTTTGGGAAATCTCAATATTTATGTACGCGTCACAAGTTGTTTCTACTTACCATGTTTTGCTCTCTTTGGGAGCTAAAAGGGAGTTTTTGTGACGTTAAAAATTTATAGCGTCGTAAAGACTGGCTCGGTACTCGTCTGCCACGCCAACGGCGGCTCCTAAGTATGAATATGTCATAACAACGTAGATACGTGAATATTTTGTGCATTAAATTTTATATTGGTAACATAGATTGCCGACTTAAGGATTGCCGTAAAAAGTTGCAGATCTCGCTTTACTGCGTTACGGTCTTTTTCATTTTAAGAATATGAATATGAAGAGATTTCGTAATATTGATAATACTTGACTCAAGAGTGATTGCAACGTTTAGGTTTCACTCCCAACATCGTCAATATCCATATTGTATGTCCTTAGAGACACGTAACCTGGAATAATAAAGAGTTTCACGACGCTTCAAAATGAGGATTTTCCTCGCAATTCGACCGCAACGTGCACTTAAGGGATTTGAATACCTTACATGGGAGATTTTATGAATTGGTATATCCCTCGGAATTCGCTTAGAAATTTAAGTTTTAAAACAATCATTCAACACGGAGAGTGTTTCGACGTGTTGAGTTAGGATAATCGGCTTTTATTTTCGGCATCGCGCTAATTCCCATCTGTATTTTTGCGCGGCGTATAAATTAAACCGCCGTCGTAAGTTACCAGGATGGCTTATTTCAATTTCGAATGACTCGGTCTGGTATACGTTACCGTTAAAGTAGCAGATTTATGGACCGCCTCCTGAATTAACCGCAATTTTTGCAAATATTGTGACAAGACATTTATGAAGTTTATTGACGTTTATTCAAGTTTGTTACCCTACCGCCCATTAGCTTCTATCGCTTGAACGATAGTTGCCAGACCTACCATTTGTCGCTTAAGTGGATCGCCCCATGTGATAAAGTCGTTTATTTTGCATAAATTGATTCCTTAACATGAGTAGAATATGTTGGTGAAGGTATGCTGGTAATAATTTTCTAAAATTCGAAATGGTTATAAAGATACAACAGTTAAAAGATGCACGTGTTTGAAGCGTTGAGTTGAATAGTCGAACGGACCTGGAGTCCAGCACTATTGTGACTCGTTCACTATGGTATCCGAGACCCTTATTTACAAATATACACTCCTAGAAGTGCTGACAAAGAAATGAATTTATGGACTTATGGATCTATGGACCAGATATCAAAGATTTATGGTAAGTTAAGATTTTCATTATTTGAAACTTTAAACGCGTACCTCACAAAACTGTGTTTTTCCAAACTTTTCTTCACTCGAGACTGGTTATGAATTAAACTTAAGAATGGTTTAATCAACTGACTTGAAATTTATAACACAGACTCAGCACTTTACTATGTCCAAACAAAAAAAGGTGATAAAATTTGATTTGTTTTTCAGCAATCTGCCAATAATCCAATTATCAATATTATCAACTGTTTCTAGGTCATTCCATGCATTTAGGCTACTAAATAAAAATCGTACTTTTTGTTTGGCGTTGGCGTCCATTAAGCACCACTTGAGCATCCTTAGTGATTTCCAAAATTGCTGTCAAACTGCTTGGCGATTATTCTGAATAGTTTATTCATTTACAAAACGCGTATATCTATAGAATCGAATAAAATTAAATCTGCATCGCTTATCGGTCGCTAAAGCAACAAACTGAATGTAAAAGCGGCAGCGGCTTGAGCTACTGTTTATTAGTTTAAACGACAAGATGGTAGCTTTGGAAATCATCAATCAAGTGACAGTAGCTAATGGGTGGTCAGCGTAAAACTTTTAAGGCTTATACATTTATTATATGTGTATCTTATATAGAGAGATATTTTAATTTATTTGTAGGTTTTTACATTTTACGTACAAATATGGCCATTCACATGCAGGTGCCAAAGGCACAGAGAACTCTTGAACTTATTTGCAAGTTCAATGAAGAAATAAATTTACTTTCTGTAATGATTGTTTTTAATTTATTATAAATTCTCTTTCGATGTTTCAATTTCACTAAAAATGACCAGAATTGAAACAGTATCTTACAAATATGACAGACTGTGTCCTGGGGCGTTATCGATTTAAATTACAAAGGCTTCTGAGATTGAACTCCGATCACACATCTCATGTAGCATTTATATTTTGGTTCTGGTTCAGTTCAGTTTTGTACGTAAATTCATTCATGCACACACTTTGAGGTTCCACTGTACCTACGAAACAGAGACTCCTAGTGCGGACATCATGCTTTTTATTCGTCAAAAACAGTTGTACGCAATTGAATATGACAAAGTTTATGCGGTTTGCTTCACAAGTCGGTGTGTATTCTATTAACGTGTATAGCGGATACTTTTTTGCTGTATAAATATCAAGTGAATAGTGATCTACAAATTATATACGTCACTTTTGATTCGATAAGTTTTGTCATTCACGTGTAGCACAATGCTATGTCGCTTCATCGACCGGAATCTGAGAAATCTGCCAACATTCGCTTAAAGCTGACACTTGAAGCGCCAAGCGAATGTTTAGTGGCCGTTTGGTGATGGCACAGTAGAAATAAGAAATTCTAAATCATATAACATAATTGTTTAGCTGCATAAATAACTAGAACGAAACTTGGGGTGATAATACATAATATAATCAATATTTAATTTAAACATCGTCGAAAATTCATTAAAATTATAACTCAAGTCGACGAGGCGGCAAACGGTTTACAAGTTGATACTAACTTAAATTGTTGTGGATTCGTTTGATTGAGCCCTAACTTCGTGGATGGATACAGGATATGGTTGTACTACCGGCGAGAAGATAGTGTATATTGAATAGGAGTGATGAAGTATTTAATGTCTCGATTTGTGTATTCAAATATACTATATTATTATAGAAAAACTGCCATTGCTAAAACTGAAATGAGCAGTCGAGTATTTAATAATATATTATTTTATTACGTGACTGGCGTCAAATTTGTAACACAATATGTTATTCAAACAAAATATATAATCGTAATATAAATAAGAAATAGACAGAGAATTAATGGTGGCATTAATCAACGTTCCAAAAAACAACTACGACTTTTTAAACTTCGTCAATTAATAAATATCTTAAGAAAACACAATTATTTAGAAACCGCTAACATATTCGTAGATATGCTTTAGTTTAAGTAAATCTTATTGATATAAAAAAATGCGGGCGATACGTCGATAAATTCATATATTTGTCAGGCAGAGCTTCCTTTAGGCAAACATTGCCTCGTATCTTGCGTTTACCCGCATGTCAATACTCCTTGTGTGACAACCCTTGTAAATAAGGGTGGAAATCTGAACTTTATAATGGTTTTGAAGTTCGTTTAATGCGATTGTAGATAGAAGTTTGCTTTACGTTTAAGATATCTTTTACTAAAATGGAACATTACAAAGTTCTCTTCTCATCAACCACGCTTTCAGTGCTGTCTTTTCTGGCAGTTAATATTCTTATACAAGTTCCATAATTATAAAGGCGATATAGTTAATTCGAGTATCTAAGTACAACATTTTATACACATTTGTGAAATGTTGTACTGCGTTAGGCGTTTCAGCGAAACTTTTTGATAAACAGTTTGATAGAATAACGAAAGGTATAACAAATATCGACATCAGATATGTACTACTATAATAGTAAAATACTTAAATAAAACAATGTAAGTGTAGGGACACACTGCTGACGCTAGCATGTCGCCTCACGCGCCGCAGTTGTCTCCTTGCCCCCGTCGCGCATAGCCGACTATTATATAT
>MOOZ01000549.1:288124-299067 GCA_002930495.1 Cecropterus lyciades | reverse complement strand
TTTGATTTAGATTGCAGTCCAGTCAATTGAGGTTCTATGTTTCTGCGTTTTCACGTCACAGCGGATTAAAGTTGTTCAGGAAAGGGGGGTATTAAATCATTTGTACATGTATCTGCGGTTCATAGTCACGATAATCTTGGAAACTAGGAAAATAGAAAAGGCAGGCGTTCAGGCCTCTGCATTATCATGGGACGGAGTTGCTCTACTAAGTTCCATTTGCACACGGTTCTCATTGCGCCCATTCAATTAATTATGACTCTCCGGATACGAAAAAACATTTGGCAGACACTTTGCTCACTGATTTTTAGCTGTACAACTGTTTGAAATTCAAAGGAAAGCGGGTATTACATCGTCTTATCGTTATCCTATAGGTATCGTTCCTATAGATTAAATTAATTATCTTTAATAATATTTAGCATACGTAGAATTTTCTACGTGTACATTGGCGCGAGCGACCGGTTGAAAAAAAATCAAATGGTCTGCCTCTGGAATATCAGAGGCCTAAACGACTGCCACATATACATTTCCTTGGTTTTCTTGAGTAACTCAAACATTACCCGAAGAGGCAGACATGTGCACATAATATAGCACACCATTTTTGTAATTTTTGTGCCTAGATAGGCAGAAAATACAGTTTTAGCAGATGCTAAAACTGTATTGTAGATGTAGATGTAGGGCGCCGTGTCAAAAAAACTAAACATGTAAGTGCGCCGGCGGCCGTGAAAGATTGGGAACCTTTGCCCTAGATGATAGAATTCTACTAACGTCAATAGTGGGGTCCATGATTGAAAATGGATAAAAGTCCTTTGTTTTGTATTGCTGGATCAAAATCAAAGCACTAGCCGAGGAATTACGGTATGCGGCGAATTCGAACTAAGATTCTATAATAAACATTCAATCAATCGTTAGTCTTAGCTCTTGCCTTCCAATCCGACGAGATTTGTTCGGAAACGGATTAAATACTATTGTTCGTCGTAGCAGGGAAAACTTTGAACAGTTTTGGAATTTATCTGGCTTTAAGATAAACAACGGATTGAATGATATGTCCAATTCTTTGCTGTTTCTTTTAATATTGATATATGATATGATGTTTTGTTCCTAAGTTTACTTTTTTCCAACTATACTTTGAATCTAGTAAATTTTAATAATGTACAGAGATTGTAATTATATTTTTATTGAACATAAAATATCAAATTGTCCTCGATAAACCTGCAAAGTATGTTTCGACGATGCATAATGATACCACAATAGAATAAAGTATTAATTATGAAAAAAGGATTCTAATTCTAAACCTAATTTAAAAATATACATATCGCTATTCTTGCAAATGAAAATGGCGCTGTAGTGTTTACGTTCGAAAGAGATAATGCCATAATGGGATTGGTTGACCCCCAGGCTTGCATGTACTAGATAGAATCTACCGAGACACAATTGGATTCAGACTCCATTTGCCGATGCAAAATGTTCACTTCTATAGAAAAACCGTACAAACATATCCGTAGAAAAGAATAGATTATCTTTTGTTACTGTAATGAAATTGAAAGGTATTTCTGCGTATATTTATATGATATAACTAGTGAGCCCTGCAGTTTCACCCGCTACTTCATAAAAAAAAACAAACAAACAACGTGATGTTGTATAGCCTTCCTCAATAAATGGACTATTCAACACAAAAATATTTTTTCAATTCGATCCAGCAATCAAACAAACTCATGAGCTTTATAATATAGTATATAATATATACGTATAGATATTTAATTAAACTGATAAATCTAATCTCGTATACGTAACATATCACGAACAACATAATAATTCCGGACGTATGTGTAAAACGCGCCTCACATTAAAGTTCAAGTTAGTCTAATGCAGTCTTGAAGCTCGTAACCTCATCAATTCTTAGTTGATTTCAATGAAGTTACCTCGAATGTGTTTCCTTAAATAACAGCTTCTAATTATTTATCAATAGACGTAACGTTGGAGTTAAAAGCTTGTGCTGAAATTGATTTATGGCAAAGAGTACTCACCTCCTGCGGTTTGTGTATTTATTTGAATACTTATTGGCGTTATATTTTTTTTAAGAATAAGGTTGACTTTATTGGAATTTTTTGTAAACTAAGTCTTACAATTTCAATACTTAACTTTCACACAGTGACTGCAACTGATATTTAAATATGTGAATTATGCCATGCGCTTTTATGACGATTCGTCAGCTGAATTCTCTTACTTAAATTAATCGCACTCATTCATGTCCTTGGTCTAACATAAAAAAAAAGATCGTTGGAAATTAAAACCAATTAACCAGTTATCTTATTCAATATCATTAAAAAAAAACAGAATTAGTCGTCAAAAGCTGCCTAAAGTAACACGGACTGCTTATAAAGTATTTCTATCTGTTATACGAATTGTCAGATGTTTTCTTTGGTTCTCCAGCGCAAGTGAATTTCAAATTACTCCCCATTCATTTCTTCGTGTTGCGGACGGCGTCTGAATTGTAAATCTTGATTTTATTGTTACTCTTCATCATAAAATGAGACAACAATATAAGATATATGTTTTACCATTGGCGAGAAGTGGTTGGCTTAAGAAGTGGCTGGCGTGAGCAAAGGTTTTTAAAGAAAGAATTTGGTGAATGTTTATTGTGTATTGCATAATCGATATATACGCCACTTAAAGCATTGGCACAAGAAAATTATACCATATTTGCCAATGCTTGCTACTACACAAGATCTTATCTAGGGTTCCGTACGCATTGGGTAACATTGGAACCCTATTATTAGCCTTTCGCTGCCTGTCCGTCTGGTATAGGTCTCTATATGTTGAAACGTAATAGATAAACAGACATATTTACAGAGCAACCAGAGCGTGTCTATGGTCGCCAGATCAACAAATAGATCCAAATTTAAAAATGATATTTTGCAAACAAGAAACCAATTTTTCGGCTTTTTTGGTTATCTATTGAACTGCAATAGGTAGGGACTTTCATAACACATATGTTCATAGCTGCTATAATAACTTATACTAAAAGAAGAAAACTTGATTTGATGGCATGGAATCCTCTGTGTGCGAGTTCGGCTTTTACTTGGCCATATTATCTTGTATACTTGCTTTTGCGTTATACACTATCAAAAGTTAATTCCAAGGTGTAATATGTCGGTACTGTCGGTGATTCGATTTTAACTTTGTAGTTTATCGCAAATTCGTTGATGGTGAGAAATGAATACCTACTGCCTTTTGTATACTTCGTTTCGAATAACAATTTGAAACGGTTTCAAAATGAGCTATTGTTTTGAGTTTGCTATAGCTTCTGTGCCTGTTTGCGATTTATCTACGCCAATTATGTGTTGGTTACGTTTATTAATATATTTTCGAGAAATAGTGTACTTTAATTATTTGTGGATAGGTTATATTACTATCACCGTAGTTATTAAACTGATATAATGTCATTAATGTTATTTAGGATACGTAACATGTTTTAAAACAATAATGATAGTAAATATTATTTTCTACTTATAAGTAAATTGTAATGTAATGTTATGTCTTCCGCTACATCAGCTTTTTAAGCATAGGTAGATTTAGCTTAAAACATTGCATCTCGTTCCACTTCGAGCTCTGGTCATTAATAATGGAATCATAACCATTAATCGAACTTAGAAATGAGCGACAATGTGCTAGTACGAGTACGTGAGCGTTACGATTCATGTCGACAACCGTTACCGTGTGTAAGAGCGTTTATTCGTTATGATTCCATCATGGATGGTCGGAAGTCGAAGTGGGACGAAATGGAGTATTTTTTAGCTTTTTGCTATCAAGTTGAACGTCGCTATCATATTATATATTATACTTAGCCACACATGCCGCCGTTCTTCTCGAGGTTGCTGACTGGGCGGTTCGAGCTCCCACTCTAGCCGCCCACAATCCCAGAAGCCCCCTTCTAGTCGCCTCTTACGACAGGCAGGGGATACCGTAGCCGTATTCTACTCCCCGGCTACAGGGTACAGGGTGAATGTAGACCTACCACTCTAGATATTTTAGATGTTAAGTATACAAAATCGCGATTAACTATCTGTTTATTTACTAAACTTAAATTGTTAGGCCTGTGAATTTGATGATTATCCAGTCTCCCTATTTTATTTTAGTTATGTAGGTAGGTACCTAGTCTCTAAACTTAGCGGTACCCCGCACATTACATCAAATACGAGTTGATGTGATGTATATGATGAGCTGATGTATTTGGTATGCGTTCAATATTTGACATTTTATATCTCAGACCTACCATATATGTCATCAATTCGACGATTCAGTGGAATGTTCAGTTATTGTTATGTACACGCCAATTCTTTCATTTGATACGCTACTTGGGCTATTACTTCCCGGAGCCCCCTGAAAGCGCTAAGGAAGAACATCGAGGAGGTTTTAGTGGAATCCAAATTACATTAATATATACAAATTACGTGTCACGTTGTTTGCCTGCGATGGGCTATGAAACTACTAAACCGAATTCAATAAAATTTTCAATCTATGTGCAGTTTGATCCAACTTAAAAGATAGGATATTTTTGCTTTTGCCTTTGCCTTTGCTTTTGATTTTACTTTTTTTTTACCCTCTACGAGGATGACTTCTACGATTATGACCTCTACAAGATGACTTCTACGAGCATTAAATCTACGAGAAATCCTCTACGATAATGACCCCTATAAGATGACCTCTACGAGGATGACCTCTACAATATGAATTGTACAAGATGATCTCTACAAGATGACCTCTACAAGATGATCTCTACGAGAATGACCTCAACAAGATAACCTCTACTCTACTACTCTTGGATTTAAAAAAAAGTATAGTCTTACATGAATAAGCTGTCCTACACGTACCCTATGCATGTCTTAACACTCACAATAACAGAAAGGGAAAGTTGCTCACAATAGGTTGCGCACCAAAAACGTAACGAGGTCATTCAATCGCTAGATTTTACTTATATTTTTCTCATACCGGCGCTTTATATGAAAATCGATCCTTAAGGAGTAAACTTCAATAAAATTCCTCTCTTATTTTTTCTATTTACTAATGTTATATTTAAAATTTGTATATAACTTATGTCACTCTGACAACCGAGACGATTCCAATGTTACGTCATATTTAACATTTGGGGGAGGGGGCAGCTGCCCCCAACCCCTAGAAGAGCGCTCGGTCACAGATAACCGATAACAACGAACGGCAACCACGACCATCCACCTCATGCAAGAACTGCTTCACGCTACAAATTGGTGTGCCGTACATTTATTTTGTACCTTTTAGTATCTTTCACGTACATGATGGTAGACTAATACTATCGTGGAATTAATACATTTTAATATGTTACGGGTACTCATGATATGCGGTTTTTAATTCCATATTGCCGGAATGTCGTCCCAGTTGGATCTGGTCACGGCGAAACCACTGACGAATTTCGAGGTGACCACAATCTATGTAACTGGATCGATATATAGGTAAAATGACATTTAAAAAATAGCCGCCACGGGACGCCTGGCAGATGTGAAACATCGTGTTCGTACAAGTAATATGCGTAAAAGACATGATTGTGACAGGAACTAAATGTATAGCATAATGAAAATAACGCCATCTACGAACAGTACGTACCCTGCACTAAGTCGAACTAACACCGCAGCCCGCCAACCCATCCAATTTTATTAACAACACTTTTTCTGATGTACAATAGGGGCATCACGTAGAAACATGTCGCAACAGTCATGTATGTTTCACTCTGTCCTGTGACTAAATTGTTTTCGTGAGATCGTTCAGCGAGTTTATCTGAGTAAACAACAATAAAATTTATTTTGTTTCGGTATTTTAGTATTATTGTTACAAGTTTTCGACTTACTTGGAGCCGGGATTAAGTAACGACGTTTGATATACTCGTTGTTAGGAATCTATAGTAGATTACGTGCACTAATTTATTATATGGACGACCTTGATGGTTTACTTTACCGGATTCGTATATTGTTGTAAAATACTTATAGACGATTTTTGCAATAACGTACAGAAATTTTGACTCGCAACAATTTTTTTTAGTTAAATAATACTTTATTTTAATACGTTAGTGCGTCAAAACAATAATAAACGGCTAATGATGGTAAAACCTCTTCCTTTATTTCTATTAAACAATAACAGTATAAAACATTATGTTGGAACGCCTCTGATAACTAGTTAAAGCAATATTTATCGCCATCGCCCAGGGTTGACTGGCAGAGAATGCCATTAGGCATTAAGTTTACCCTTGTAACCCTTAGTTTAAGGTGTTTCAAAAAATAAATAAAATAAAAAAATAAAGGCGTTCCAACTTGGACTAAGTTAAGTTAAGGGTAGCAAAGCTTCTATGGTCAACATCAGGTGGCCATGGCCGGCAGTGTCCACTTAATATTGGGTGTACTGCACACTCGTTTGCTACTTCCATAATATACTTATATTTTTATTATATTTTATACTTACTTACTTTTCAATTCTAGTGAAGTAAAATTGCCAGCTAGATGCAATAATCCCCTAGACGATGAAATTCAACTAACGTCAATATTGGGATCCATGTTTGAAAATGGATAAAAGTCCATTGTTTTGTATTGCTGGATCAAAATCTCAGCACTGGCCGAGGAATAACGGTAAGATATTTATCCCTATTCTCACCTTCACACGTTAAAGATTTTGGCGCAATGATAATGATAATTCAGTATTATTTTCGTATTTCTTGGGAAAAGGTACGAAACAACGTCCTTTTCTTGAAAATTCGAGCGACAGGTGAGCAGAGAGAGTCATTGTCATATGTTTTAAATTCCTCGTTGTTGATTATTTTACTACTATTTTGATTTGACCGATATCTACAATTGTTTTAAGGTATCACAAAAGATTTTTTATCGATTACAAGTTTAAAATAATTCTCATTGCCATCATCTTCATCAACCTAAAATCCCAAATGAACTTTATCTATAATTTTCGTTTGTTTGTGACGTCCGATGACGTTTGGTTCGATCGTCACTCTATTTAACGAAACCAAATCCAACAATGGGTTTTCCCATGGGTTCTCGGATTGGGTTTTGAGTATTCTCAACTTTAAATATTGAAAACTTAAATTTATTCATCACATAATAATTTTATACAACTGGAAGTTAGAAAGGCTGAAAACGACCAACAGTGCCAAATATCGAATGGATCCTGTGTCCGTGATTACAGAATAAAAGCTGTGTTAATGAATCTAAGTTTAAAATATTTGGTTTGGAGTGGTGAAATTACGGTAAAATATGCTGAGTGTGTAAAAGTAGGAATGAGAAGTCGGCAAATATGGGCATAAAGCATATGTAACAGTATCAAATGACCACTACAAGATGACCTCTAAGAGAATGACCTCAACAAGATGACCTCTACAAGATGTCCCCTACGAAAATTACCTCTACGAGAATGATCTCTACGTGACGACCTCAACGAGAATGGCGTCTTTGAGAATGACCTCTACAAGATGACCTCTACGAGAATGAACTCAACGAGAATGATGTCTACAACAATGTCCGCAACGAGAATAACCTGTACTATATTTCGTATAGGTCATATTGTAGATGACCTCTACAATATGACCTATACGAAAATTACCTCAACAAGATGACCTCTACGAGAATGACCTCTAGAATATGTCCTCTACGAGAATAAACTCTACAAGATGACCTCTACGAGAATGTCCTCTACAAGATGAAATCTACAGGATGACCTCTACGAGATGGCCTCTACGAGGATGACCGCAACAAGATGACTTCTACGAGGATAACCTCTACGAGAATGGCCTTCTTTTAGGCAGCGGGGCAGCTGCCCCCAACCCTTAGGAGAGCATTCGGTTACAGATAAAATTATACGAGAAAAGATTGCATGAATGAATGAAATGAAAAATTTGACCTTCAACTCTTTAATGCTGATGATGCAGGTTATGAAGTGGTTCTATCTTAAGCCAAAGAACTTAGTCAGACAAATTGGACCTTTAGCTTTCAACCCTGATAATGTGGGGATGCAGGATGCAGTCAATCGGACAAAAAAAAGTGGGAAGTGGGTTAAATTCAGCTTGCAATATTAGACCTACACATATGTACTTATATACAAACATTGCAAGTAAAATAAAATCTTTTAAAAAAACAAATACGTTTTTACAAGGTAGCCGGTGGCTGGGCGTCATGTCAAGTCTCGTGCAGACATTTGCAGATTCACAAGACAAGAACATCCTAAAACAATAGCTAGTGTTGAGCTTAATGAAAGTCAGAATAGAGTTCGGAATATAAATAGAGGAATATCGGATGAATATTCATTTTTGCGCTGAACTGAATTTAGAAGTTTATTCATGAATAAATAAGTGAAAAGAAATCTAAGTACCTACCAAAAAGCTTGCAGCTGAAAGTGATGAGAGTATAGTAAATAAAAGGTAAAAGCTATATTTAATTTAAAATGTTTCAATATGCTTTATATCGAATTAAGATTCCATAAAATGTAATACGCAAACTACCCAATTGCAATATTTTACAATTATATGATAGAAAAAATTACAATACCGTCGAGAGATAGACTGTTAACTATGCATAAAGAAACAGTATTTCAATGAAACTTACATAACTGAATTGATGTTGAATAAAGTGGAACAGAGAAAAAAATATTAAAAAGATTCCAAATCATAAAAGCAGTATTTAAATTTATTTTTAGAAAATATATTTTAAGACCATTTTAACCGATTAAAAATAGATCCTATCGGCACAGTTCTACCCTTCCATCAGTGTTTCTGTTTCAGTCCAAAAAAAAACCTTTAAAGTATGCACGAATTCCCTACAAAATTAGGTATCCTGTGACCTTACCGAGATTATTTCAGGTATCTTATTGTTTTATATAATTTGCTTGGTATAATATATTTGGCTATGACCACGCGGCGAGTGCAAATAACTACAATGAAAAAGTATTAAGTAATAAAATACGTAGCATTATTTAAATTTAAATATATGAGTTCAATATTGTTATAAACGATGACCCAATAATAAATAAAATTTACTCATAAAGTTATTTATTTTCTACTCAACTTCTGGGTTCTGTTCTCAAATATCTCACAAAGTATAAGAATGGTTACCAAAATTCTTTTTTATATTGCTGTTTCAAATGTATTTACGTTCTAACTTCAAAACTTAGAGAGGTATATAAAGAGTTTCAAACGGTCATCCTTCATTGTGGGAGTGACCACGGATTATGTGGGATTTTAGGAGTCTGGGCGTGTTATCTACTCTGATCTGCGCGCTCTGTGGCTCGTTCCTGTGCGAGCGTAACGCATTCGCCGAAGACCACCACATTATCCTAGGTCTCGCCGGATTTGACCATCACCAGTTTGTATCAGGATCCGCTGCTCGGACTACCATGAAGGACAGTGCTTGAGCATGTGCTGCGCGAAATTCAAGGCACGCCCGCAATGGTGGCACTGCGCTGTCGCTTTCCAGCGTATTCTATACAGATATTCACCAAAAAGCCATGTCCGTTAAGTATCTGTGTCACTTGAAAGGTCAGTGTTGATTCTGCTTAGGATTGTAGCTGCCTCATCCGATATTGTTCGATCTCTCGTGTGATACTTATCGCCGTTGGCAGATCGGCTGTGTGACGGACACACTGTAGAGCGTGTTAGAGCCCATGTGTCCCGTCCATGCGACGGTCTTCTTCTTTTGGTTCTCCGAGATTTGGCAGCAGTCTGTGCAAAGCACCAGCTATCTCCCAGAGGACCAAGACGCTATGAATCCAGAGGACCAAATGCTTGGCAAAACTTTACGGGCTGTGTTCCGAGATACTCCATATATCGTCCACGTCAATGACTGCGTCACCTACCCGCACTGACATGTAGAGTGGTCTCTTCTCGCCCGCCTTCTTCCCCGCTCGGTCTTAGCCTGTGGCGCCTCGGTTATATTAGGCGTTACGTGAAGACTAGAAGATGGTGTGCATGACCATTATAATTATCAAGGTGTCGTTTACGTAGCAAACGATAGTGACTCCTGTAACTTCTTTCGTGTGTTGGCCACTTCTAGAATAAATTATTTTCTAGCACCCTTCAAAGATTCGAGGTGGTACGTGGTGGTTCCATGGTACCAAAGGTCAGCAAAAAAGGGCTTCTTTTTGCTGCCTGGAAAATAAGAGAGACCTTACAAAAACGAATGTAATCCACATTAATGATAAAATTAACAAACGCACTTGTCACCCCTACGATTATTGAAAGTTTCCCTCGATTTCATCATCAGATCCTACTATTCGAATGAGTACTCGTATATAAAAAGAGTTTATTTCTTCTTATTATTTTTTTATTTCATTTCCATGATCTTTTCACGAGTCAAAATCAAAAACAATAAGAGCTACAAAGCCCCGTTTATCTTATAGACAAGAACGTAGCGGAACATGAGAGCGTAAACAAAGGAGGCAATTTTTTATTAACTAATTTTTGTTAACTATCTCCTTTTCTTTGTACAAGCCCTTTCAGAGTGAGCCTCGGGCAAGTTTCTTTCGCTTATTAGCAAAGTGTCAGACTGTCAAAAATTAGAAAACATGGCCTTTTAAAGATCTCTTTGATTAAATGTAGATACAAAAAATTACTATATATAGTATGCCATGTATATAATATAGGAACTTTAAGAATGTGATAAATTAATTGAATTAACAAATAGGAAACTCAGCCTAAATGTTCCTTTTTTCATATTTCTTACGAGTATTGAGCAACTTCTAAGCATTGTAAAACTTAATATAATAATAAAATCAATTAAAATAATAATAATAATTTAATTTCCAATTAATAATAATTAAAAAAATCAAAAATTAGAAATATATAAAATAAACATTTAATAAATTATCACAGATTTAAACATTCATATTACATTTAATAATCAATTTCGATATGTCAGCGGCGG
>MOOZ01000549.1:258852-276128 GCA_002930495.1 Cecropterus lyciades | reverse complement strand
GGTGCTTCCGGAGTCGAACCATAAAGAGTTCTACCACCTTCAAGTGCAAGCACGCACTTGCACAAAAACATTTTCATTTCTATTTTATGTCTCTACTATCGAGTTTGGGTATATTTTTATTTTATTCACTTCTATTCAAAAGGTTCGTTTGATTGCGATTTCAAATTGCATTTCAGGAAACTTTTTATTTTTAATTTAGCATTTGATTTCAAACATTGATCTGAAGCAAGCCTCCAATTAGATGAATGCTGTAAACTCGATATTTTTCATGGAATTGGTTCTTTTTCGGATTCAAACTCTGACTATATTATTTATTTTAGTTTAGCATGTTGTTACAAAGCTTTTATTTGTAGTGAATGTTGGCTTTATCGCCTATTATTTATTTATTGAGTATCTATATTATTTTTTATATAGATGTCCATTTGTATGTATGTGAGTTGTTGTAAGGCAATGAAAGGTTGAACGGCTGTCTTATTTTACCAGTGTACGATATATGCAAGGAACAAGTAATAAGTTTTAAACAAATGTAGTATGAGAAATAAAATTTATTATAATTTTTCACTATACTTTTATTACGTAATCATTTTATTTCACGAATATAAGATTTTCAGAATTCTAGGTGCCCTATCTTACCTGTCTTAATGAAAAAAAAAACATTATGTATAGATGCATATAATTAAAATTGCATACCTTCTTAAAATTACGATTCTACCAATTTATAAAGGTTTCAATAGTTGAAGCAACCCTTAATTCATAGAGTACAAATCATTCCCCACTACTAGGGAAAGTCTGGCGGTAAAGTTTAAATATTATTAACTAAAACATATCTAATAAAAATTATAGAGCTGTTGTACCTGATGATTACATTACTCTGTTTCTATTGAATCACTTCCCACCGATGAAGTTCGAGCACATGACTTAGAGTCGTGACAGTCTTTCATTGTTTGGTATTCATGAGATTTATGCCGCGAACCTGTAAGAAGTGGAATTACTCTTAAAAGTATGTAAAAAGCCATACAGTATATCTTCCATACAGCCAAGTAGATAAAAACTTTCGCGTGCAACACCGTTCATGTGACAAAAGTTAAACCTGTACTTTTTACGATGAACCTTCAAATTAAATAGAAAATCTAAATAACTAGCTTAATCCCGCGGCTCTGCTCGCGTTGGTCACATTTACAACCATAGTGTGTGTTAATTCAGGTCACAAGCCAAAATTCATCGAAATCCTACCAGTAGTTTTTGCGTGAAAAAGTAACAAACATATATAAATCTTTTACATTTACGTACACTTTTGAGTTCAATTTAGACCTTTGGACAAAATTCATCAATTAATCAATTATAATCAGTTTGGTGTAGTTAATCGGAACGTAAAGTAAATACTGTCATATTATTACACTGAATCTGAATCGTAGTAAAATGTTTAGGAAACTGACTCTTTAAGGTATCACCGAAGAGGTATCACCGAAGTACATAAACTAAAATTAATAAGAAAAATCCCAACAAAACCGCTCATTTAGGTCACGCGCCAATCTAAACTCTTCCCGGTGTGCAATGTGCTCTTAGCAGTACAGCAAGTACAGCAGTAAACCGCGATTTCAACTGCGCTTAAAAAATGACTAATAATGTGAACGATCTGGTGAACTGAATCATGTCCATCATTTTCTATATTAGATGAACTTTCGTCCTAGCATTCCTGAAATTTTACAACTGCCTTTGATACATTTGGAACATAATGTTTACATATTCACCAATTTTAACGAAATGTTTATTTTTATTGAAATCAACTAAAAAGCAGCTAAAATTAGAGAATACAATACAAACTAAGCTAAATATGACTTTACTTTGCAAAATTACAATTTGAGACCGTAAATTAAGCAAACTAATGTCTCTCGTGTTTTAACCTCTCGGCTTTACATCTGCACGCTTGGATAAATATACATATAAACGGCTCGTGTTTTTGTGGCACGACTGAGAATTAGTATCTACCTATGAAACGATAGGATGCAAGTCGAAAACATACCGACCAGATCTGAGAATTTGAAATTATGCTTTTCCAACATCCGTCTGACCGTTTGTCTTCCTGACCGACTGTCCGTCTGTGCGTCTGTTTGTTACGAGGTTGTATCTCATGAACCGTGATCGTTAGAAAGTTGAAATTTTCACACATAATAAAAAAACAGAATAAAATAAACATTCAATGGGGCTCCCATACAACAAATGTGTTTTTTTTGTAGTTTTTATAGATAATGATACGGAAATCATTGTGCGCGAGTCCGAATCGCACTTGGCCAGTTTTATTTATAACATATACATGTTCATTAAATTGTTTTTTTTTTTTTTAGTTTTATGTACTCAAGTACACTTTCTTCGTAATGGGTTTTTTTTTACTTGAACTTATTTTTTGCATTCATCTATTTACGTTTTGTACATAAATCTACTTACATTTTATTGCTTTAGTAAATAAAATTTCGTAGATTTAAAAGAGTACATATCATATTTTAAGAAATATACGCTACAATATCTATACAGGAAATTGTAACCTTTTAAAAGATATTGGCAAATCCGTCGTTATCATCTGGATCCGCGGAACATGCGCGAACTGTCCGGCCGCGGCACGGTGATGATTGTTACTACAATCATGTTGTCACGTAGTTCCTTTATCAAAATTTATGTACCGTTACACATATTGGGAGGGCTTAAATTTCTATAGGTATTGAAACAGTTTTGAATATGAAATATTTTTTTATAAGAATTAATACGAAAGTATGTTTATCATGGTGTGATTTTGGTCCGTTTTTTTATTAACTTTTAAAGTGTAAAAAGTAGTTATAGTGTCATCACTACAATAGTTGGACATAATATGTCATCGCGAATTTTTCTGTAGATATTGATATGCTCTTTAATATTGTAGAACAGTTTTGTTTTTTTATATCGTCTATAGTTTTCGCAGCGTAATCGACGAAAAGAATTATTAAAATCAGTTCAGTAGTTTTTCAGTTATATCAAAACATACATACAAATATACAAAGGTTTCCTCTTTGTAATATTAGTATAGATATAGACTAGTACAGATAAAACCAAAAGTGGTTGCAAATCGTTTGCTAAAATGATATGTCGCAAACGTACTTCTTTGAGATTATTAGGCGATCATAAAATGTTGTTCAAATATTGTTCATAACTCCATCATAAAATATTTTTTGCCTGACACTTTTGCCTGCGACTTATTATTTAATAAAAAGGTATAAGCAAAGGGACGTACAGATACGTCGTTTTTATCACAACAACAATTTTTGGTATACAATTCTCTTAACAAAACTTAATAAATGTTTTTTAATATTAGTAAATTTGAAATTAAGAACAAAATTCAAGTAGGTATTTTAGGGGTCTTGTTTCGGGCTTCTTTTGAAAATAATAAGCCCGAAACTGTTTGACCACATCAAAGGAGTTCAAGTACATTCATTAGTGAGCTACCATTACAATATTTTCTATCTTGTAACAATAAATTCGAAATGTTCGTATAACTAAGTTTAATTTACTACGGTTGTGCGGTTGTCTACAAAGTTTTTAATAGATAGTGCAATTGTTCAGTTCGGTAAACAACAGCGCAGTCAGAAATGCGGTAAACACAGTAATCAAACTGAATTGGACGTTCGCGTTGCGTGAAAACTTGTTTGTCTCTAATAATTGGGTACACGGTACAAATTACGCGCTAGAAAGATAATTGCTTTGGTTAGGTTTATATGCTTTACTCTATTATGATTTTTGCTACCAACTAGTTTGGAGTGCCTAATGTTAGTTTGATTATATCCAGTAATTGAATAAATTATTATATAAACAAAAAAATCCGACTGATTGAAAATAATGTAGTTTTGGATGTATTTTCTATAATTTTTGTTTCTCCCCGCCTGCTTTACTTATTTTCCATTTTAATCCAACATTTTTAAGCATTCAGGACTTTTGTTTTTGTAACGATTTATTTATATTAACGCTTATTTGGGAGTATGCTTAAAATGGTAACACAAATGTGTTTATTTTAGTTTGGTCTATTTATTTTATATATTTTTTCATAAGCGTTCATTTTATATCCATATTGTTGTAATAAAAAAATCCATATCTTCCCTATTTATTATATATTTTTGTGCGCCATGTCACTTCTACAATTACAATGAATCCAACGACATCTTACATATTCAAATCCGTCAAGGTGATTGCGATCTAACGTAAGCCAAAGAAATGGACATACAAACATATATTTACGCTTAAAAAATCACCCTCCTTCTGACGCAAAGGGGAAAAAACTGACGCTAATCTCTCGTTTGCAAGAATAACAAACAATTACAACGCAATATGCGCTAAGAACAACCATTGTAAATAACACAGGTAAGCGTTATCTGGGTACGTACATTTTTGTTAACATTTTATTAACATATTACAAGCCCACGCACGCTATTTGGAGCGAGTGACGAATGGGGTGTGCCGTAAACTTTAATTAAAAATAGTCACGCGAAGCTAGCTCAACGTTTCGGTGAATTTTCGAGGCTTTGTCACTTTAATATGGGGACGAGTGCCGTGAATACTATCGCTGGTATATTAAATGTTTCAGTAAAAGTAAAGCTACGTCTACATATTATGTAGAGAATATCGAGAATTACAACCGAAACTCATTTTAATAAAATTCCAATTTCACCATCAAGGCATCATTAAAATATTGAGTAAATAATTACGTTAAGTGGCAGTAAAGGCCCGTATTAAGTTTTGACGTGTAATACATGTCAGAAATATAAAAAATAAATGAGTCTAAAATAGTACTGTTACATTTATACGAACTATAAGAGTAAGAGACTGTAAGCTACCGTGTTATTTTTTTTGGACATCTGTAATCAACGTAAAGTAAGATTAGTCTCACCTAAGGTTAAAGTGTGTGTGTTAAAGTCATTAAAATCTCACCTAAGGGAAAAGGTGTGTTAAGACACAATGTGAGATTTTCGTGATAATATTACAAAAATATTATTTATAACTAGCTGAAATAGCCGAGCTTTGCTACGTGAAAAAGAATGGTTTTACTCGCTAACAATAAGTTTTGAATTATTATTACTAGTTTATTTTATTGTTTTGCTCTGTGCGTGTCTGGGGGTGGTGTTGATTTCAATATTGAGTCCATCATAGCGATCAATATCAAAACCCATATTATGACGTATGTCTTTCCGAAGAATCAATCTTAATCTGTTGATATAACAGAATATAATAGTAATAATAATGCACTTTATTGTACCCAATAAAATAAAACAACAATAGAAAATACAATTGTATTTAAATTATATTTTATAATTTAAAACAATTCAAAAGGCGGTCTTAATGCTAATCAGCGATTTCTTCTAGACAACCTTACGGTGCGGAGTTACCTTACAGAACGGATGAAATGAATATTAATATAGGTAAAGTGCAAATAATATTTTATGATTAAATACAACATAGAAAATAAAGCACATACCATAAAAGGAAAAGAAGATAGATATGAAAAACAATTTTAGAAGTAAGATAGTGAAAAATCATTAAGGAATAGATTATAATACATTGAAGATAGCTTATGGCATAAGAAGAGGTAGTAAGAGATAGGTAATAGAATTTAACAAGATGTTCAAAAGAGTGTAAGAAGTGTGCATTACGTATTGATAAAGGAAGGGAGTTCCAGAGATGGATAGCTATTATGGTGAAGGATTTCTTGTAGAACGAAGTAGGATGGGAAGGGAGTACAGAGCCAGGTTTTTAGTGGAGCGAAGGGTTTTATCATGGGACAGGTGAAGAAATTGGAAACGTTGTTTAAGGTAAGGAGGAGAAATTGGATTAAAAAGCACAGAGTAGATAAGAGATAGAATGTGAGCATTCCGGCGAAGGCGAATTGGGAGCCAGAATATATATGAGTAAAGGAAAAAAATGATCCTCCTCCTCCTCGATCCCCTTGTGAAGAAAACTAGCAAGTGTAACGTTTCACTGGAAAGCTGACATACATTTGAGGCGATTATTTTATTCCTAAAGGCAACGCATCTATAAGTGCAGGTCGCAAACTCCAATAGTCGAACGACCATCAGAGAAGAACGAAATTTACATAATATATATCATAATGATACCGACTGATACGCAATATTATTGATTGATTATTATTGACTAATAAGTAGACATGAGTAATTTTATGTTACTAATATTTTAAATGCGAAAGCTTATATTTAATGCGTGTCTAAATTATGACAAATTTAGACACGATTAATCATTTGGGTTATTATTTGTTGATTACGCACGGGAAATTATTTATTGTAATATATAATATTTATATAAACCAAAGAAATAATTTCCCCACGTTCACTAAGGCACATTATTTAACATGGATAATGTGGCCTGCGACCGGTGAATATCCGATGATCTCTCATCTTTATTCTATGATGTGAAGGCAACTTCATTTTGCGAATTATTTAGGTATACAGCGGTTATCCTGCTATAATAGATACGCTTGATGAATGACCCTCTTTTATGAAATCTGCCTCAATATCTCCTTACCTTCGACTATAACACTGTAATGAAGATGTAACAAAAGCAGAAAAGAAAATGTATATTACATTTTTACATGTGAAAGGCTGTTCAACATTATTCAAGGTTTTAAATTATAGATTATCAGAATATTTTCGCGTTGCTAAGTATTAAGTTTTACTTAGAGTTTAAATTAAAATACATATATTTATGTTAACTATTAAATCATATGTATAAAATTTGAGACTTATAAAAAAAACATACTGAATAGAGGAACCTTAATAGCAATAGTAATCTTCTGGCAGATACTATGGGCTCGTTCCGTTCCCAATTTCTAAAGTCATTCGACCGGCGTCTCTAATGAGTATTACTACTAATACTTTAGAGAGTTATTGGCAATAAATAATTACTCAAAATAATGACTCTTCAATTTTAACATGTAAATAACGCATCATTATGTTATCATTGCAGCCTTTCGTAATCCTTTTTATGTCAGGGAACGAGTCTTTTCTCAGAATGAGAAAGATTTACTCTATGAACCATCTATCTGGATAATCGTATATGGGTTCTCTTTATATTCTTAAAAAAAATCATCAAATAAAGGAACGCCTTTCATATATTTTTCCTCATGGAGTTTTCTAGGGATTCCTTCCTGTGGGTTTTTTTTGGATTAAAACACCAGACTTAATGATTTCCTAAATCAATCATACACTGTAAGGAACATGAACCAATCATAATATATAATAGCAAGCTATTGTTCTACATAGGGATAAGAATGAAAACTTCGTATTTATTTTATCTTGATAACGTTTATTCTATTCAATAAGGAGGGAAACACGAGGCCAATACAAACCAATTTCGCTACAGGAAGGGATAAATATTTACATATAGAAAACCAATAACTTGTTGTAGGTATTCTAAAGGTAAGGTGAATAGCAATTCGATGAAACCTCCCGAGAAAATTGATTCCTGATTTCTTTCTGATGTCATTAATAATACAGTAATATTTATGCGAAAGTAGGAATTTTAGTTGATATATAACGATTGATAAGTTGTAAACGATTATCATCGGATTCAGAAGCATATATGTCTACAACCAATCGTATTATTCGATTAATAGACACCTTCTGAATAGCTGTGGAATTTTTAATATCTTAAAGCTCGTGCATACAAAAGCAGTAAGCTCTAGGTTTTTCTCAGGTGTGACAATTTCTTTAATACGAATAGGCTGAAGAACGTGGAAGTGAATAAGCTGTACGAGGTTTTTGTATCACCCACTAGACCGACAAGGTTAGAAGACAAATATGTCCAGTGATTTAGTAAGGTTATGGAATGAGTATGTTTTAATCGAGTCAGTACCACCGCTACAACTATTTATAGCGTGAAGCATGTCTAAAATTTTAATGGAAGACTGTGAGACTATGTGTGTCTGCTTTTATATGAGACGACCTTTGAAGTCCTCAGGAGTAGCAAAGCCAGTTGCTTTATGAGTAGTTCCGGGATTAGAATAGGGCTACGGTATCCCCTGCCTGTCGTATGAGGCGACTAAAAGGGGTTACCGGGGTTGCGGGCGGCAAGAGTGGGAGCTCGAACCATCAAGCCAGGCGACCGCGGGAAGGACGGCAGTATGTGTGGTCGCATACTGCCGTAAAGACCAGATGGTGCGGTGGGCCCAGCCGCTTACCTGGGTGGAGCCCGATGGGGCAACTCGCTCAAAGGACTCCGGTTGCGTTCCTTTGGAGATCCCGGAGTCCTCTTCGCAGCCACTTCGCTCCGAGGACGGCCACCGGGGAGGTTTTAGTGCGGTAAAATCCCACATAACCTGGCGTCGCTTCCACGACGTCAGGTACGTTTTGAAGGTTTCCCCCTCGAAAAAAAAAAACTGTCACTCTACTTACTTGTCAACCTCAACAACGTCCGATGTTTTTGATGTGCAACGTCAATAACATCGGACGTTGTATAAATAATAAATGAAATATAGGCGCAGGTAAACCTGATTGTTGGCGTGGCGAGGCTTGCCGTGGCGACGGACGGGTTCGCCACACCGTACACAATATTTATGTATATTTATATTGATTTCTGTAATCAATGAAAATAAATATTTATTAAATCATCACTCATCATTTTCTGTACAAAATTCGTCATATAAATTTTTTTCAGTATGCTATATATTTAGTTCCTGTCGTAATCTGGTCTTTTATGCATATTACTTGTACAAATACGATGCTTCACATCTACTATGCGTCCCGTGACGGTTATTTTTTAAATTTTAAGATTCGTTAATATCTATAAAAAGCTTGTAATTAAATACAATCCGCGAGGTTGCGCGCGAGTCGTTTTCTGACGATTAATTAATTAACTTCTTCATCTTACGTTAATTAAGAAACAAGCAAAGACCCGTTCATCTTTGATCCATTTGTCCGTTCATCGTCCATTAACGAAACTTGATTACTTAAGTCTGAGTACCGTTTTTAAGTTAAATAAAACAGTGTTTAATGATGACATAAAACATCAGACATAAACACAATACTTGAGCGTAATTACAGTTTAAGTTTCACGTGTGCGAATGTTTAATTTGCGTACAGTGGTCATACGTTGGCGTAATACCATAGTAGAAATACCGGGCAGCGGGTTTAATCGCAGTAATTTGCTTACTGTCTGCACAAGAATACAGCTAAATGCGCGAGAAATTCGCAGCTGGTGTTCTATTTAATATCACAATATGGCTACTTAACATACGAAAGGCAAAATGAAAAATTAAGCTAGTGTATGATTATGGTCAGAGGGCAACAACCAGATATATTGCTTTAAGGGATTACGCTACGACAACTTCTTTACTTAAATTGCAGCTATATTTTTGGCCCAGTTCGACCTGCTATTTTCAAGTTTTGATAAAAGAGGTTGCCCGCAACTTTGTACTCGTAGATTATAATGTAAAACATACAAATATGAACAATTACCTCAGAAGTGAAACCAGTGGCTACTTCCCACACCTCATCAAGAGACGTCGCCACTAATACCTATACAGAATCACCTTAATGTAGACTAATTTAGCTTTTGCGATAATAAGGACAGTCCGTGAACGAGTGTCTTTTCAGATCTATGTATATTTATAGAAGATTATTGTACTTTTTGGCCCTTTTCTACACGGTCATACCTGTGAACTTGTAAACTTATGAACCAGCCACCGCAAGACATTTTTACTATGATATTGATACCGATATTCTATCGAATACGACATTTTGTTAAGTACCGCCTTTTGTAGTTTTTGTGTGCGTGTGCTCCGTCCAACTTTTTCAAATAATCTGAACACATTCTCTTTCCATACATAAAAATACTAGTTTTCCATTATAATATTCCCGCATTACTAGCATCAGTAATCTCAGTAGTAACAATAAATCACTAAAAGAACGGGGGATACCGACGCCTTTTGCGTAAATCATAGATGTGGATAAAATAGAGACTGCTTGCTATTCTCTTATTTTCACGTTTTTATGTGAAACCCCGCGATGTGAGGAATGGTTTATTTAAACATGTATTCCAGCTGTGGTTCTATTTCTTCGCGGAAAATCCAGGACAGGTTCGTGGGTTGAGATATCTGAATACATTGTAAAGGTGATAGACTTCCTAGCGTTGGACTATGATACCATTATTGCTATTCACAGCAGTTTTCAAACATGTATTTTGGTTAAAACAAATGTGGTAGACAGAAAATTCACTTAACGTGAAATTGCAATTTAGTCTTAATTAGTGGTTCAACCCAGTGTAAAGCGCTGCTGTATTCTAATTTAAAGAATATAAAAAAAAAAACAATTTACCAACAAGAATTACTATATTGCATGATTTGAACACGTTACGCAAAAGATATTATTTTAGACTAATATTATCGCTAAATTGATACATTTTACTATGTTACGGGTGTTCACGATATTCGTACCCGTATCATATATCCTAACTTCGTATACCAAAAGACATCAAGCGATAACAATGTCCCGGAATTTATAAAGTTGACTGTAGCTATGGCAGCTGTTACATTGGACAGACAAAACGAACCATTTCACAAAGTATTAAGGAACTAGCCCTGCCTGAGGTCTTATCCGCATTAAAAAATATATGAAATAAATATAACAGAAATTTTACAATTCTAACTTCAACAATAGACCTTATAAATTTCTATACAAAATGAGCAAATATTTTTAGTTACATTCTTAAATCCTGAGCAGAGATTTATTTCTTTATAAGGGTCATCAAAATAAACGAAGGAACTATCTGCCCTCCTCCCTCCTTTTGATACTTACGTAATGCTTGGATTACCTGCCTCAAATACGTATTTTTTCAGTTTCTGGATAGGATAATGACTACCACTTTGCAATAAATGTCGAACCCTTGCGTTACAAAAAAAAATACAAAAAATAAGACCGACTTTCATGCCCTACAAGAGTAAAAAATAATTATTAATATGTGTCGGTTAAGTACATAGGCCCGAATTTACTCAACCTAATCCTAAGCCATAACATAAGTAGTACTTCTGCATCATGAGGGTTAAGGAATTCAAAGTCAATTTTTTCATCATATGCCTTGTTCTATCGTGAAGCAGATCCTACGTTTCGGTGGAAGAGTGTGATTGCTGGTTCGCTTTTACATGAGGCTACCATTTAGTCCTCCGGAGTAGCAAGACGCCTACGATTAACTTCAGATAGATTCCCTCTACTATATGAAGTTGCTTACTTGATGTCCAAAGGCGATAGTGGTCCACTACCATCAGGTGGATTGCATGTTCGTTTGCTACTTCAATGTTATAAAAAAAATCTACATAGTAACCTAACAAAATATTTATTATTTAAAAAAATACTGACTGAATTCGGCTCGCGTTATATACACGCGTGGCTGTGTGTACAACGTAAACTGAACCCTATTTAATACGATTAAAAATATTGGAAATTCTTATTTTTCGAAAATGTCAATTTATAATCTTTTAACCATCGTAATTTTACAGACCATAACATATTATGTAGTTTCAACCAACACAACTAAACAGATACTTATTAACAATTGTATCGAGCAAAGAACAAATTCATCGTAATTTTTTAATAAACACAACATTTTTATTTATAAACCGATTCATACAAAACAAACATTAAATGTTAAGTAAAGCTTACGACAATACATCAGTGAAAGTCACATTTAAATCGAATCAGCCGTTCTTGAGATTAGCATGCACAAACGTACAGACAAACAGATAAACTGACAAACAGAAAAGAAAAATAAAAATCACGGTTTTGGATTCTATTCATCAATAAAGACTCCTAAAAATGGTTTTCTCCTAAATATCTTCCATGTACAGGAATCACCTACACCTACAGATTAATTATATGTATAGACACATCAATGCAGTCAAAAAGAAAAACCCAAAGATTTGTTAAACATAATCTTTATGATGATGATATGATTTCATGATTTATTAAACATTTTGCTAAACACCTAGTTCATTCCGGTTCTAACCACTGGATCAATTTGCATTAACCTCAGGTGACCTCCGCTGAGCGTCATTATTTTCCACCTTTAGTAAGAGAAGCAATAGTGATCAAAAACATCCTAAGAACTTTAACAGAGAAGATGGTTTTAATTTAGCGCAAACGTGGAATCCAGTGGTCAGTGCATGTAAATCACAAATAATGCAAAATTTGGTGCGTAAGGATACAGTTAGTGTTATATTGGCAAAAAAAATCAAAAACCGCATATCGCGAGTAACATATTAAAATGTTACGTAAATTAATCTCTTTCACTAATGATATAGGAGACAGCGGTGAATTCACTTCCGAATTTTATTCTGACGATCTTCTTACGTCACGTGTATTAAACGAGATGAAATAGATACTAAATATTGGAATAAGTATGCATCTTTGATCAGCTTCAGGTAGAACTCCTATTATATATGAAGTTGGTCATATATGTTTGTGGGCGGTAGTGAGGTAAGTTCGCCGCCCACCCACTTAGGAATTTCAGTTGCGGAAATACTTAAATAGTCTTTGCCACCCGTGTCTCTGCAATTTGACGACCGAAAAAAAGGTGGTCGAATATAAATATTCTGCCGCCCCCTAAAGTTTGTTGCATTATTTCGATTTTTTTTGCGAAAAATACCGGTTACATAATACAAAAAAGGAAATTTTGCCGCCCCCCTAAAACACGCCACCCGGGGCCATGGTCCCTCTGTTCCTCCTACACGCGACGTTACTGACTGGTCAAAATCAAAATGGGTAACAAAAGCCGGACACCGTTAATTTAGGTCGGGCACGCATTCAAAAAGCCTAACTATGTCGGGCTTTATCTGGACGTCTGGCAACGCTACCTATGACATAGAGCTTCAATTATATATTTTTTGTACCAAGAAATTTTTTGCTTTTCCTTAGTACCTGGAATACCTAAAGTACAAGACAAATTACATAAAATATCTATGGGATACGGTTTATCGGTTTTGCCTTTAAAAGTTATTATTGGATCTACCACTTTAACTATAAGTCTGAAAAGCGTATTTATAAGTTTATTTTTACGTCGTTTATTTAAAAGTTAGCAACGATCCTCAAACAACAAATGACTATGTCGTAAACTCCGCAAAAAAACTTCGTCAAAAAGAAAAAAATATCTCCACTAACAAAATGTTTCGCGAAATTACGATACACACAATATTTTCTGTAATTTAATCTACTGTATTAGATCATCAATGCCATAACTTAGAAAGATGAATTTACCTTCGAACCAACAGAACAAAACATATTCCACTAGTGTTATAGGTACCCAGATGTCTCCAATGAATCCTAACGATTGTAGCAACCGCTCTACCAACAAAGAGCTTTCATGATTCGACACGTCACCTATAGTAAACATTTGTGGACGTATAATTCTAGGAAATGGGCTCGGTGGCCCGGCACTATACGAGGTCAATATGCCGCTGTTTAGACACGGAACTTTTTATATGTGAGAATAATAATTGACATATATTTTGTTCCTAATTTAATAAGTGAAATGAATTTATTATTACTTATTTTAAAATTATAGCCATAATCCTGTTTTATTGCAACTTGTCAGTGTCGAAAAAACAGTGCCGCCGGTTTCATGCTGTCGGGTCGCTGCCGTGCCATTACGTGTCGTTTTTGTAAAGGAGCGTCCGAAGTCGGGGAATCTTGTTAATTTGATTACGTCCATCGATTGTTTGTTATTATATCCAATATAATATTTCGGATGAAATAATGGCGCGTATTTCTCATCAGACTCCCACAATTACGTCAGTTACAGTGATTGTGTTCACGCAATAAGCTTTCTTGATTGATTTCAGTACTTACGTAGGTCTTAATACTATTGACGTATCAACGTTAATATGTCGATAGTGAAATGGAAAAATAATATCACGTACTCAATAAAATGTAATAATGTGATTAAGGGTAATCCGTACATTTTAATACTAACGCTAATAATAAATATTATTTATATTATTATTTTAATTTATAATAAAATTATATATATTTAATTTATAAATTATTTATTAGTTAGTGAACAATATGTTTATTGCAGATATCGTTCCATACTTATTTATATAGATTAGGGTTATCTTTTAGAGTATTCAATACGTTAGTCGATGTATCATTAAAGTGATAAGTCATAGTAAGTGTCATAAATTGAATGGAAACAAACATATAACAACGCCACACCGATTTTTGTCTAAAAGCCGTGTTAAGCGAAATTGTATTCTGGTGCTATACTTATCCGAAGGATAGTAACGCATCTATTGCGTTGCTAGATCTAATAATCGTGGAGCTAATCTCATGCAGGAATTTATCTCGTCTGAGGTTCATTACAAATGTCCCTCCACGATAGTCCATCCATTTAACATTACCAAAATCTTATCTGCCACAATTGTATGAATGTGACAATATGTAAAACTAGATTATTTCCGCGGTTCCGCTTCGGTTACGTTTACCACGACAATGAATATCCCATGTGTTAATCTAGATCATAAACTATCTGTGCGAGAAATTTTCAGCGAAATTAGATCAATATTTTTTTGTGAAAGAGTAACAAACACACATACATCCTCACAAACTTTTGCATTTAATATATTAGTATGATTAGTTGTTAATACAGCTTATACTAATGTATAAGCTGAAATAATACTATATGCCTATCTTCAATGGACAGTTTCTTATACCATAAACCTTCCTGATCTAAAGTATATAATATGTAAATGGGAAACTGTATCTGAAGTCCCCGATATTCCCGATATCCTCGCCATAAACACTCATCAGCGTCCCCCAGCTTTGGACAAATTCCTTTGATCTTGTTTAGGGTAAACCTTTTCGATTTATATGTTAATTTAAAAATTTGAATCTTTTGCGGTTTCGCAGGATGTGAAGATACTTGCAAATATTCTTCCCAGCGAACGAAACTTAAGTTCTTATCGTATTCATATCATAATCCAATAACATGCTTTGTTTTTAAATTGAATCATTTGCTTGCATTTATTTCACGAATAACAATTTTTGTCGCAGTTTCGGCTGCATAATTTTTTGCTTACAAAATTTTGAATAACGTTAGGGGTTTCGACGAATATATTGTACGTACCTCACAAAAAACTACTTACCTTCAACCAAAATTTTGAAACTAAATTACAACGTAATTGTACATTAGACTCCAACATTATACATGGCTTATACATCGATTGTCTCTGTATGAATACGTGTGCCTCTACTTGCATTTTTTTTGTAAACGATAATTAGTGACGCATCCGCCGCTGTGAACACGTTGTGTCCAAGTGTCTGGTGCAGATAAAAAGTTTTCGAACAGTTTTGAAATTTACAAGACACCGCACCGCGTTTGTGCACAATATTTTAAGATGAGAATTACGAAAGAGCGTCATCATTTTAGAGTAAAAAATATTATAAATATATAATTAGCAATCATTTCAATTATAAGTAAATAATTCATACAAACGATGTTGTTTTATTTTATCGCTGATGCTTGATCAGATAATATCAAATAATAAATTTAAATTTTTGATCAATAAAACGAAAAAGCTTTCATCGCCCATTCTGTAGTTTGTGTAAAATCCATAGACTTAAACATGCAAACGAGGAAGCAAGCAGAGTTTCTTTGCGCAGCGCAAATTTTACCGAGCACTCGTAATTTCTTTTGATCCCTCATCTATATTCAATGATCCGAAGGCCGTAACGCTACGTAAGCGGATTCATTATATCTGCCTGATCTTGTATCTAATGTCGACGTTTAAGGTTGTGCATGAACGCTTGCATTTTTTGTTTACTAAATGCTCTTAAAAACTTATATAGTAAATACGATATTGTATTGTTAAATATGCGACCTTTTTAATATTTATCGTGCAAGTATAGTGATGTAGTACTATTTATTAATGGCATACTGTAATAGATGTTATAAGCAAAAGAAGGAAAGGATTTTCTTTCTTTTGCTTTATTCCGGTTCCTACAACTGATAGAGATTTGAAGTATAAATCATCGCACAAAGAGTATTTGGCATAGACAAGTGCGGCTTACTAATTCGGCGGATGTCTTCAAACCGCCCGTAAGAATTCCGACATTCCTTAACGACTGCTGTCTTATAATACCAACCGGACAATCCAGTTTATCGTTAGTCGAAATCTATGGCCACCGCCACACAATACCCAAATACGCCTGAAGTTGTATAAGATATCTGAAGTGATTATGAAAAAACACTCACATAGCGCATTCCAACTTAGTCCGTAGATGGCAGCCAAGAATCTGCGAATGACCCCAGGTAGGTAGAATTTTGATCAAGTGGACTGTAGACTATTTTGCAATAAAAACGATAAATCTCATGATCCACCAAAGCTATGCGAGTCTTGCACTGTGCAAAAATAATTATGAGATCCTAATTGTTTCATTATCGTATCGAGTAACTATTCAAGTACTTTAACACAGGTGATTAAAATTTGACTGAATTGAATCATGTCCATAAAATTTATATGTTCTTTTATTTGATTATATATGCCGACTGGAAGTACGAAATAAGTAAATGTAAAATCAACGGGTAACAGACGTACAAGGGTGTGTCGGAAACGTTACGTCACATAACACGTACTTACCAGAAAGCGCTGTCAGAATAAAATGAAAGTTATTCAGAAATAACACGCGTTCCTTTATGTACCCACAATACAGATGTGACACATAGGAAGTGATAGACGACATTATCATTTGAATAGCATTGGATTTTATTTTATTTGCTTTGTTAGTTGTAATATGTATGTGAGGGTCTTACAGCTGAATTTTAAACAGTAACAATAGTATTGATTGATCTGAAATTTGAAATTTTGCAGGAATTTTTGGTTTTTATAACAATGCATTGTAAGCATAGTAACGTCATTCCAAATCCAATATGGTAGGAGCTTCAAGATGCGGATTTCCAAACATCCAAAACATCCCCTTCTTATGGGTATCAAGTTAAAAGGGTTTCTGAGAAAAATACGAAAACAAAATTAAATTAATAAGAAGCTTTTTTCTAGATTTGTTTTTTTTTTTTTTTTTATAGTATGGAAGTAGCAAACGAGCATGCAGCCCACCTGATGGTAAGTGGCTACTGCAGCCCATGGAAATCTATAATCAACCCTTATAAGATATACCCAATAAGATCAAAGTCTCACCTAAGGTTAGACACAGATGCGTTGCTATCCCTGAGGACTGAGATGGAATGCCTCGGAAAAGTATGTC
>MOOZ01000549.1:225054-255743 GCA_002930495.1 Cecropterus lyciades | reverse complement strand
TGGCTCGGAAAGATATTTTGCGCGACTACCACAGTGGTAGTCGCTTAAGGATCAGAAAATGACATACACTACTTTTTATCTCGGAAAAATGCACGGGTGCGGGATACATGTATTTAAAAAAATAAAATAGAATTATTAAAGGTATAAAGTTTCGGTTAATGTATGTCACGTTACATTTTTTTTAAACGCGGGTGAAACCGCGGGCTCAGCTAGTATAAGAATAAAAATAATATAATAGAAGTTTTGATTTTGTTTGTTTAAAGTGTTAACTTATGAATCAGATAATATTTATTGTTGAAGAATACAGTTTATGTTTTAAGTTTTTGATTTTAGTTTAGGTCAAGGAGATGATTATCTAACATTAAATACTTATATAAAGACTGATAAAAGTTTCGAAGAAGGTTTTGTTTTCGTTTGTTTACATTGCGTTATATATTTTTTGTTTCCTAAGATATGTTAAGAAGTAATTTAGTATAAACCAGAATCTTAAACTTAATAACAGAAAAAAGGAATAGATACCAAATAAATTATACCAAATGATATAGTAAAGGCTTATGCTTATGATTATGATTAGGAGGTTAAGTCACTTCTTCGTATAATAAGAAATTAATGTATTTTAATTAACCGAATATTACTTTCAAATTGTATTTATTTTTATTTTCATATTCGAAAAACGTCCGCACAATCTTTGCGAATACGAATATGTAATATGCAAATATTAGCGAATGTGAATGCAAATATTCGTTACATCACTACTCGTCAATACCAAGTCATCCTGCTACGCAACTAAATACTTGTATATAGCGTATTCGTTAAATTTGCCAATGGGATATCGAGAATAGTTTAGATTCTCTGCCAGTCAGACTCCTTATTCACAATATCACCGACACAGTTGATTTGTGCGTAGGTTGGTATTTGTAAAGCATAGAGCAAAGCTTTGAACATCACGCAAGGTAGCATACGTGACAACTTGGAACGTACGCACGTGCATGAAAAACATCAAGATGCCTGTGGGCTAAGCTTTGCTTCTATATTGGTTAGCTTCCAAATCAATCTGTACTACTGAGACTGAGTCTGCATACTACTGATACTGAGTGTATTAGCAGTACTCAGGGTTAGTAACGTAGTAGTAGTAAAGTAGTAAGATATTCCTATATCTTATTATCTTGTACGTACTCTCATTTACGTTTTACTTTTCTGAATGTTTTTCGAGCGTATGTATGGACTCCAAAAGGCGTCAAATAAATAAATAACAAAATTTATTATTAAAGTTATACTTCTTTAGGCGCGTTATGAAAAAATGATGAGAGTGAAATTTTAAGATTCGTCACACGAAAGTTACAGTATGTAGAAGCGGTTGCAGTCTCGATATAAAAGCTACCAACAAAATAGAAATAGAACCTCTCTTAGTTGCGCAAGCTGGCACGATCGTCGCCCATGTTCACTGTTTTCATATTCATAGTATTTATCCACATGTTTCTAGTGTCTACATTCACATAAGTGTTTCAGTTTCATATAAGTGCGATTTATGTATGTGCTGATAAATTCTATTTAGTAGTGATTTAAATTCAATATTTTGATTTATATATTTACTATTCGTAAATATTAGTGGAAAAATGTGTTTCTAGACTTTTTCAAGTGCTTCAATATAATTGAGGTTATCTATCCGTATGTATTATTTATTGATATAAATTAAAATATTATTATTTAACATAATTAATACTAAATATTGTTAAATTATTGATGTTAAATATTTATTATTGGTTATTTAATGATGCCAAAGAAATAAAACTTCTCACGCGCGTACATAAGTACACGTATTAAAGTTAATGTAGAGAAGAATTGCGGATAGGTGATATTAATGTATAATAAATGGTGCACATACATTAAATAAAAAAAAACATTGTACAAATTACTAACAATGTAAAACATATGGTGTGAATAGTGTCAAAACAAGCTTTATTGTTTTTAAATGCTGCTTCATCAATTAAAACTTTTTTTCCTTCATTACTGTTTGTGTAGTGTATAAATGAATGAATAAAAAAATGAATGCACACACGAAAGATATATTTGAAAGTTTTGTAGTATATATAACCTATTTTCGAATTATGTATGCTATAAAAATAAAATATAATCTATTTAAAGCGAGAACTATTTAAGTTTACATTAAGTTTTAGGTTACATTTCAATGTAAACAAAATTTAATTTTTATTCCTGTATATTTACAGTCGAATTTTGACCACACCGACGTGCAAACATTGAAATAAAATTTAACGCTTAACATACTGGAGCCAGCTGTTTTGACACTTACAACCTTCAAGATTGAGTCCTCAGGGAGCCAAACTAGTAAACAATGAATCAAAATTTTGTAGGTACTGGTCTTTTTGCGAGATCACGGCACCTACTGTAAACAAAGTGCCCTTTTAAGTAATTATTTTGATATAATTTTAGTTTCTTCAGTAGAGGTGTTTCATTTACTACCCAATTAAACTATTATTTTAATATATATATATATATATACATATATATATATAAATAAATTATGCATCACGTTGTTTTGAATCGATTTGAATCAAATTTGCACACCGTGTGCAATTTGATCCAACTTGAAAGATAGGATAGCTTAATAATAGCTTAATAACCTTAATATATATAAATTACGTGCCACGTTGTTTGTCCGTATAGGTATGTAATCGATACCATGTCGTATTCTTTTGGGTGGTATTTCTATTAGATGCTAATAGGGTATTCGTACCCAAAGGGTAAGAAAGGGGCCTTATTACTAAGACTTCGTTGTCCGTCTGTTCGTCTGTCAGTCTGTCTGTAAAAGTAGATAGTGTAAAAGTAGAACAAAATAAATATTTAAGAGTGCTCAAATACAATGAAATGTAATTTTTTTGCTTGATATTAATAACGGCAACAGGTAGGCGCATGAAATATTCAAAGAATATTTAGTTACACATTTATTTTAAAATAGATAATGGAATCATAATAAAATAAATATTTAAGTAGGCTCACATACATCAAACGTGATTATTTTTTGCCGTTTTTTACAGATAATGCTAATGGTGCTTTTTATGGTATATATCGATAATGGTAACAAGAGGAGGCAGAATTTGGATATGCAGAAAAGCAATATATTTTGTTGTCAGATAATAAAACTACACCAAATATTGTATACAAAGAATTAAACAAGTAAATAATCATAATCATTTTAATATTCACTTGAAAAGTAACAAAGGTAGTTATAGCAAGATTTTACATAATAGAGCATACATGTTTCGCCTAATTGACATGCAAATTGATACATATTCATACATACCCTAACACAAAACCCTATCCTAATACAAACCCTAACATTTAGTATTAAGAAACAAACCAAAAAAATATATATATAATAATGCCCAACGAAGTGGGCACGGGTCTGCTAGTATTATTTTAACAGACGGTTTGGGCTGCGCTACATCTTTCAATGTTTACTCGACTGCCTCATTTTATTTCAGCTTTATATAATACTAAAGTGTTAACAATCTTAAGTAGGTATTTTTTCAAAGTTTTATTTTCAAAACTATTTATAACAAAAACTCGATTTGATAAACAGATACATTGTAGATGTCATCTAACCTTCTTAAAATCTGTCCCTTCAACTTAGCGGGATTAGAACCACACAAGAGTAGTAACGGTAGTCCCTAAACGTTTAAATAAACCATTCTACCGTCTACCGATGTGTTGCGGTCTGCGGTTACTAGAGGTAAATATTTACCTTTTCAATTAAGGCTTCCGCCTCTTAAGGAACACAAAACAAAAGGCTACTTAATTTTTAATTAATCAGAACATTGCCTCATGGCATTTATACATTAATAAACACCATTATCGGTTCAAGTGTTTTACATATTCCTGACACCACTTTACGTCTTTTAAAATTGATTTAGAATTTTCGGGTTATGATCAAATTAAATTGGAATTCTTCTTTTATTAACAATATCAGGTTTTTAAATTTCTAATTTAAGTTGGTTCTTTGCAAGCATTCCTTCCTAAGGTTTTACAAAAAGGGAGGAGGCTCTCAATTCGACTGTATTTTTTTTATGTTTGAACCTTCGATACTTTCGACTGGGTGAACCGATTTTGACTTTTTTTTTATTTGAATGCTGGTGCATCCAGTGGGGTCCCATTTTAATTTGGTTCAATTCTGACAAAAGCATCCATAAAAAACCACATAAGTCTTAAATTTGCATTTAGTGTGTGCGCGACTAATAAACGAATAACTCAGCTTCAATCGATCCGATCCTCATAAAACTTGAAATAAATATTAGGTATCTAGGATGAAATGATATAATGAAAAATGTGACCTTAGGGGTACTGTTAGCCAAAATCAAAGAAGTTAGACATTTGGTGCTTACGAATATATAATTAGATTACTGAGCAGAGACATACTATGAAAAATTAGACCTTCAACTCTTCAACCCTGATGATGCAGGGGTACTTCGAACCTAGACCATAGAAGTTGGGTATTTGGTGCTTACGTGTATACAGTAAGATTACTATGCAGAGATATAAGATGAAAATTTTGAACTACAACTCCACAAATCTGATGTAGCAGGGTACTGCAAGCCTCATTTATGGCATAGAATTAGGTTGAGAAGTAGTGATTTATATTAGATGGTTTAGGTTGGAACATAATAGAAAGCATAAAAGTAAAGGGCGCGGTAGCGCCCTGCGAGCGGGTGCGTCCAGTTCATATAAATGCAGACCGAACCTTTATTCATGTCTATATAATGTATAAGTATGTAAGAAACCAACATATATTTAAATTATTTTTTACTTTTTTGTGGTATAGACGTCGGTTTCTATTTTTTGTTAATGATCCTATTTAAAACATATAATTTTTAAGTCTTAAATATTTATGTTGTTTCGACTGATATGCCTCTATTGATTCTATTTCTTAACTTCTCATTTAAAGTAGTGTTTTGATCCGGTGATAGTCTAAGAAAAAATATTAAAACTGAGAATTTGTAAGTGCCAGATTTGGCCTAATCAAAATAAAGATATTTCATCTTGATTACTATCTCAGTTGTAGAGCGCATATTTAAACGGCTAATATTAGGGTAGTTAGCGTGTTATAAAAAAATAAGTTGTATAATAATAAGTTGTAAATAAGTATTGGTAAATTTATATTGATACATTCTGAAAGTTTTGATGAAACGAAGTCCAATAATTTAGTAACTAACAACTTGTGTTACTCGGTACGTCAACTTGTTATAAATATAATGAAATTTATATAACAGTACATAACTAAAAAAGTATCTAACGTAGTACGAAGTAAAAAATATCTAACCCTATTTCGCTTGTATAGCTACTTAGCATAGAATAAATTGTGGGCCAAACCCGACCGTAGTGTAGGAGGAAAAGCGTTAAGCTTAACCAATATTGGCATATAAAATATTAAGCACACAAGCCGCTCAATCCTGCATAAATTTCAAATCACAATAAAGTTGTGACGTAAAGATCTGTATATCAAGGAACGTGACATTACCCAATTTTATGTTCGCAAAAAAGTCCACATCGTTCCCTGAATCGTTTTTGTGAAAACAACGGAGGCAATAAAGGGTCTTATTGTTATCCTTTGAATTTATATCCAGATATTATCGCTCTCATAAATTGCTAACACGTACAGTTTCTCGAAATCGGATGGTTGAAAAAGTGACCACAGGAAAACATCCCCTTTATAAGCCGATAAAGTTAATACACACCAAGATTGCGCCATGTAAAGAGATTCATTACGAGCTAATAAAGGCTCGTACGAGTGGTTAATTATCACATAAAACGATACGTAAGTAAAAAGTCATTCATTCGCAATTGGGGGAGCGCAGCATCTGTTTTCTAATTGAGACATTAAGCTTGGGATCGGTTGAATGGGTCTCCTTTAATAACGCGCATACATAACTGATGGCGGACGAAATGTATGGCATTACAAGACCGGCGCCGGTCAGGCTAGGAATTTGCTCAGACATGCTACTTTTTATCGGTGGAGATGTTGCATCACGACTAAATAGTACTTCAGGTCCAAAATATTTTGAACTGATATTCGTGAACGCTACGATTTCCAGCCCTTGATTTTGTATAACTAAATAAACTCCTCCTGCTAAATATTCATACACTTTATATAATGTTAATGTCTACAAAGTTGTATTCATTCTATCCAAATCTGAATATGTTAATATCTTTGCTTATATTTCGCAATATTTTGCCGTCTGTATGTCGTATTTCAATTATTTTATGTATTAAATAAATGCGTTTCCTTTTGTAGATTTGCAATACTTATAAGCCCGTTTCGTTCGTTTCGCTTGCCATATTGCTATTATGTTATTATTCTCACACAATAATAAAACATAATTGGTTACCTATTACAGTTCATATGTATCTTTGAAGGTAAGATAGAGGTACGGAGAAAAGTTTCTATGTATACGAAAGGTTAACAGCTAAAACTAAAAAAACTAATTAACAAATAGGCTTTATATTCACATAATACGATTTTACAAGATTTTATTACCGATCACTTCATCAGATTCGATATAATTTTAATTTTTTGTTATTCTAGTTTGATCGTGTAGAATCTAAATACATATTTGTCCGTATGGGTGTCTTGAATTGTTTTACCGTGTAACATTGTTAAATGCTCGTTTTAAAATGAACTGATTGCCACGTGATTTATCGTTATGAAAATTTTATTGAATGAATGGATGAACGAATGAATAAATCCTTTATTTGCAATACCAATAACTTGAGCACCAAAAAGTATTTAAATTTAAATTAGAAAATGTTTAAATACTGGAACAAAATCACTTTAAAATAAAATAAAAAATATAATGCAACATTGGTTTTGCGAAAAGGTTAAAATGGTTATGACAGAGCTCGAAAAACCAAGCTATGTAGCTGATTTTCAGTATGATTTAAGATCTCAAAGTAACTTGGGCTTATCTAAAGTGTAAGTTAATATATTATCTATTTAGTAAGTTAATACATCTAAAAGCATTACATGTATGCTTATAGATAAAAAGTAATACTTTAGACTATTTAAATGTTCAGTGTCATGTCGTTGTAGGAAGTAAACTTTTAAATACTCTATATTTATTTCTCGTTGCTTGTTTGTTTGGCTCACTTAAAAATTGTACGACGAAGGAGTGCACAAAGCTGAAATTTGTAAATAGTAAAAGTTTAACTAAAGAAGAAATGTAAATTTAAAATTTATGGACAAAGTTTACAAAATTCTGTGTGACCAATGCATATAATCCTGTTATACGACAACTGATGTGATCAAGTAACACATTTAAAAATGTAAGTGTGAAGATTCCTCCAACTCACACTGATGTTAGATATAATATTGCAACTAGACTGTTTGCCGATAAACAAGCAGTCGGCAACTTTTTGGCAACACAGGCCACATGCTACTTGAGGCAATGTCGAGCCGCATCGAAAGTAGTTTCTGAAAGTTGACAGTAAAAAAAACGATGTCCAGAAAATTTTACGACGAAAAAATCGGCTTTAAGAATGTTCTAGGAAGGCTCGTTGGCTCCAAGGAGAGCGTTGAGGACTGCATGTTGCCGACCACTGTTATAGACATACGATTTCTATTCCATCGAAAAGTTAGTAAAACAGTAGCTAGTCTGTACAATCTCTAAATGATGGCCATTGCCCGCAATCGTCGCCGGGGAAAACTCCCGGATAATTGACATGAATGTTACGAAACGACCGCTGAAATACGCTCCCGTTTTCGTGTGCGCTCAACAATTCTCTCCCGATGTACTTGGACCGGCGACATATGCCTAAAATGTTCTATCTTACTATAAAACCGTCACCCTTTGGGAATTATTTGGAGGAATAATAATTATTTACTCGGTCTGAAGAGATGTTGTCTTTAGTGAGTGTCTTGGTCCATCACGAATATATCTATCTCATCATCACCTAGCGTTGTAGAACAATATGACTATTGTTAATGTCTCAATAACACCTAAAATTTTATATTGGTGAAATACTATCACGAATAAGTAATTTCATATCATATATATTATATCTATATCTATTCTATCATTCATGAATGGGTTATCCGATAGAATCTGATTCTGTAACTAACTGCAAATGTATATTCTCTTAATTATATGCAGCACATAAAAATCTTTATTTTTTTATCTGAACCAAAAAAAATCAGGTACCTTTAAAAATATCGAAGAGCATGATTTGATAAAGTGGGCATTGGTATCATGTGTTACTTTTTGCAATGCGTTAGACCGTTTCAAATGTTTTTGCTCACTCCAATGGTGGCGCCAAAGTGATTTATCATCAGGCAACACGCTGTGGTTGAGACGAAAAATAAAAGTAATTCCTTTTGTATTTGCCGAGTAGGGCGGCTCAGAGACATATTTGCCAAACGCGTGAATAATGGTGTATTTTGATGTAACCTGTCTCCGGACCCGTATGTTTTTCTGACTGACAAAATATGAAGGGACGTTCAATTTTTCTCTATAATTAATGTTGGGAAGGTAACAGCGTTACTATTTCGAGAATTTTGACATTTGCTCATGTTGCCTTCAGATCAATTGTTTATGGTTCAATTGGCTTATAATATAAAAGAGAATATTAAGTTTTTAGAAGCTGCTATTTTTACGTTCCAAAAATAATATTTTGAGAGCAATAAAATCTTTTTTATACCGGTGGTGTCCATGAAAAAGACATAACAGTGTGCGTTGAATTTATTGTAGTAGGCGAAGACCCAGATGGCTTTCCTCATAAAATACAACGAGTGCCTCTGTTGGTAGCAACGTTGTACTTAAAGATAATCACAATTTACGGGATCCTTTTGCCAGAATTTGGGAAATACTTTCCCTTTAGATAGACGTGCGTGCAATTACTACGCCTCTAATGATGTTCCGTTTTTTACTAGTCCGAGACACGTTAATGGCGCTGGTGAAGATGTTATTTCGTTTCTTTTGCTTTTACGCTGAAATTAAATATACATATCAAAATTTATTTTCTTAAAATATTTACATAAGGTTTTCACATAAGGCCATAGAAATTCATACGCTTTAGTGACATGAATGTAGTTCACATTTAAACGTTAAGTCTATGCTTACAAATATTATAAAGCTGAAGAGTTTGTTTGTTTGGTGAAATAGTCCATTTATCGAGGAATGTTATAGGCGATACAGCATTATGCTATGACTAAAATAATGCTTGAGAACAAAACCATCACAACTGGCCCTAATTGTATTAAAGTCTGTAGAAGATATGTAGATGACATTTTTGCTATATTAACAAGGGGAATGAGACAAGTGGAAACGTATTTATGTCACTTGAACTCGGTACATACTATTATTAAATTTACTTATGAAATGGAAGATAATGGGAGGCTGGCATTCTTGGATGTCGCATTAAAGATTCGCCCAGGTAGTACATTTAGTCATGCAGTTCACCGGAAACCAACTCACACGGATAGATACCGACACGGCACTTCACTCCATCATTCTCGACACCTAGCATCGGTTGCTAGGTCACTCACGGATCGCGCACTCGCATTATGTGATGATAAACATCTGTCACAGGAATTGAAACACATAAGTGAGGTCCTACGCCGTAATGGCCACACACCTAGGATTAGAAAAAAGGAAGGAAAACATGTTACTACCAGTAGAGTTGAACGATATTGCGCCTATTTTTCGTATTTGAAAAGTGTAACAGATAAGATAGGAAGAATCTTAGACAGGAGATATAATATAAAATGTATATTTACGCCCTTTAAGAAACTCGCGGCCTATCTTCGTACACCAAAGGGCTCCATACCTTACCAATGTCCCGAGATTTATACCTTGACTGTAGCTGTGGCAGCTGTTACATTTGACAGACAAAACGACCCATCTCACAACGTATTAAGGAACACATCAGCGCAGTCGAAAAGAATGACCCGAAGAAATCTGCGGTAGCTGAACACATCTTTAATTTCTGCTCTAACCACTGGATCGAATTACATAAACCTCAGATGATCTCCACTGAGCGTCATATCTTTCCACATTTAGTAAGAGTAAAAAACACCCTAAGAACTTTAACAGAGAAGATGGTTTTAAATTAGCGTAAACGTGGAATCCAGTGGTAAATCAGTTGTATGTATGTAAATCACCAATAATGCAAAGTTCAATGCTTAAGGCTACAGTTAGCGTTGTGTGTCGTTATATGGAACCTAAAAAAGAAAAACGAACTAGACGTAGGGTAGATAGGTTAATCTACCACTAGTGCTTGTCAACGGTTCTTCCCTGCCACCGCAGTTTCGCCGTGACCACGATCCATGTAACTGGGTCGAAATATTGGCAAAAAGAAATTCAAAATCGCATATCGTGAGTATTATCGTAACATATTAAAATGACTAAAGAGACTGGAGCAGCAACGAAAAATGTTGCAAAAACGTTTTTTTAGAGCTTTCTTAACGTGCGCTGCGTAAATGATGAAAGCTGCGCAAAAATCATGTATTACGAAATTGTTTCCCTTTAAAGTTCTAAAAATAAGTCCGCGACATCATATGTGAGATTGACTTTTAAGGTTGACTCACATAAGACTTTCGTTTGGTAATCAAATTGGTTCTAAAGTAATATATAATTTGCGAGGGCGTTTTTTATAATCTTTCCTTATTTCTTAAGCGTTTGTTTTTTTGTTATAGTTGAAGATAGTGGCATATCATAAATATAAGTGCAGAATTTCATTAGTTTTATTTTTCAATTGGGATTTTTTGTATCGATTTTTCCTTATAGTATTGCATAGATACTTTTCTAAATACATAATTTAATTGCATAGTATTTTTATATTTATTTATTGATCTCTTATGAACGCGGGGGAAATCGTAGCGCACAGCTAGTTTTATATATAGACTTTAAAATGTATGTGACTAATTAAGAATTGATGAAGAAAATAATAAATTTCCTTGCATTTAACATACACAAACAAAAACTATAATTGCCTTTGATCGATGGGTGAACTGACAAGAAAGTTTACAAGCAAAGCAGAAAATTACAATTAATCAAAATACGACTTATTCCCTAAGTGATCCAAATTATTTTAATTTCCTTGTATAAATTATTGTACCTTGCTTTTTAATCAAAATATATAATCAGTAACCAAATAATTAAAATTGTCAACACTGCCCTTTTTCAAACTAAGTCTTTATAACTCGATTAACATTTGAAATAGGAAGTTATGAGCAAATGTATAATACACCCTATTCGGTTGCGACTGCGCCCCGCAGGCTGTGCAGCTTGTGCCTGTAATTTTATTTCCGTAGATGTCATAGGAGGTGATTACGGGACAAAATCCAGATGAGCAGAAGCATTTTCTTGTGTAATATCAACATCCACTGCGATTACTAACGCATCACTAAGCTATCACGCACCACGCAATCACGCATGCCGCCGTCGTGACCATTTGCAATAATTCCTATAAAGAAGTATATGTTCCGCAATGGACTTAAAGGCTGATGGATGGACTGCAGCATAGACAGCTTATACCCAATTTCAGATAGCACAGTTCCAATTGAGATAATATTTTGTTGCTGCGTTACTAGATAATATATAATGCTTTTCCAAGTAAATAATAAATTAATATACCTAACCGCACATACATCAAGCCCAATAGAGCATTAGGCATGTACGTAAATTCGACAACTTTCGATCAGGCATCTCTCATCTAAAAAAATAAACTATCTAGCGTAAATTGCTTAATCGGGGCTTTTAGTAAAAGCATATTTGTACTGTATTTGATATAGTATAGAGAAGCACCCACAACAGGCTTATCTGGCTGACGGCAATGCATGCACGGGCTTAAGCAAAGCGCATCATCGGATTCACCAGTACAAGATGGATTTTGTAAAGCCAAACGTCAAAGGTAGTAGGTATTGAAAGCTAAATTTAATATTTATTTGTAGTTTTTGACTTTTAAACTGAATTAATGATGTGGCAACAATATGTTTTGCAACGATTTTTTTTCATTGGCATCGGTTTAATATGGTGACCATTTATAATACTCGTGCAAAATTATATGTATTTATTTTAGTATGGAGTATATTTACCAGTTCAGTTATTTTTTGGGTTCCATCCATATGTATCAATTAAGTTTCAATTACATAGTATATAAAGAACACGGCCCTATTTATAGTAATAATTTTAGCAGTTTGTATGCTAAAAGTTGTTCCATAGCACAGATACAAATTGATTGAGCGATGTAGTAAGAGAAAGACACTTATACGAGACATTCTAACTTGGTACTCAGAGACCGTGTGGTATCGATCTGGAATAGAACCACTCCCTCTCGTACAGTCGATATCATAAGGGGCGTCTAAGGGACAAAAAGTAGGAGATGGGTAGCTACGTGTTACACAGGAAGACGCCGCAAGACGATCAACAACTATTGATGTCATCAGCACGCTTGTCAGGCGCAGTGACTACTAATTACTTAAGTTCTAAATATTTATGGTCTCTGTTACGATTTCAATCCTGTCTGCGGTTGATTATAAGCCTATAAGCGGTAGTTGCCACTCACGCAATGTGGACTGCATTCTCCATTTGTGATTTTACCTACATATCCAAATAATATGGCACATAATCAAATTGATCCTTTATCACATTAATTACATATATATAAAAAGAAAACCTTGATATCTAAGAATCATCTCATGGAAACTTTCATTTGTTGTGGGAAATTAAAAAAACCTTGACGCAATGGATATAAAAATATATTCGACTCCTGTCGAAAACTTGGCGCCGAGATCAAAATTAAATGCGTAATTTAAAATTCCCGTACCAACTCAGCGCTCATAAAATGTTATCGCTTGCCATCCTATTGCCATTCTATGATATTATTCCACAAATGCTAGAACTGCGTGAACTATACCAGTAAATTATGAGTTAATATCTCAACTTAACCTATATTTCGATTCGTTGTAATAACGTCACCCTTTTTGGTTCTCTAAGCCGCAGTTATACTGTCGCGTTATTGGGCGTTTAATGCTACGGGCAATAAAGCGACGTAATTAGTATTTTCATACAGCGATCGGCAACCCGCGGCCCGCGAGTCCCTTCTCGCAGCCCGCGCTTTCCTGGACGAAATGTTTTTTTTTGCTGTCCTTTTCGATGTCAATTTTTTTTTACAGAATTGTTCATTTTTCGTTATAAATCGCCGTTACCTCAGGTAGCTGCTATATGGCCCGCATGATCCTAAATGTTGCTGACTGCTGCTACAGTACACGAGACACGTTTTTAAATTTCATAAGAAATGGCGCCACTTAAGTAATTGGTCTCGTGTTGAATACTCGTACCTCTAAATAACAATACATAAATTTGACATACATAATTTAAATAAAATATTTTAAATAATTGTCAAAACATTGGGTAAGAATATTAGTTAGGAGTAATTATTCATAAATATAAACTTTGGAATAAAATTTCTAAGAATATACTTGGAAAATTTTATCACTTTACATAGAGAGAATTCTGTCGCAAATTATATTAATCAAATTGAGCTAATTTAAGCATATTTAATTGAATAAATTACCAGCATTGTGATAGATTGCGATTGTATAATATAAAGGGCCCATTTTACGATTGAGACGGCTCGTCTCAAATAAATTTGAAAAACTGTCAGCCGCACTCATTTCATTTTGAAAAGAATGCCACGTGTCGTGAAATGTTATATTTAATAAACACGTAGGTATACCTACCACTTAGTATTTGTGTTCGCAAAAACTTTTATGTCGAGCATTGTAACAAAAACGGTGTCTAGTAGGTACAAGCTCGCTCGTAAAATAACAGGTCGACGCGACGGCAGCTCGCCGCCCACGTTCAATACCCTCTCAAGAAGTATTACTCGTATTATGAGGGGTCACAAAGTGAGGACGGCGATATTGGAGCCCTTAGCAGGCACCGTGAGAAGGTGAGGAAACTTCACATAAAACCTAAGGAGGCAGGTGCATTCCATTTCGCCGGCACCGAAATGTTCGCGTATTTCACGCTTCACGCGTCATTACTGCTCCTTACAGCGAAAACACCGCGTGTTTCAGCAAAAGGGAAAGAATAACAATAAAAATCTTACGGCGGAGAGAATAAAGTAGGAGTCCATGTTGCGCGCGAGGCGATACCGCGTCATGAAATCCTTATTTCTTCGCACCTTTCTTTATTGTTGTGTATCTACAGGTGTTCTTGGTGTTCAATCTTTTCGTTGTAATATTGTGTGTTAAGTACATGTGTTATTTACGTTATATTAGATATATTATGATCTGAAATCCATCACTTACGACATAAATAAAAGAGAAGGTATTTTCTATAATTTAGTATTAAAACAAGCCTGTATATTGCCTGGTATTTGTAACAGTAGTTAGTATGCAGTGAAAGACACTAACAGATGTCAATGGGCTGTTACAAAGATGTTAGTTTCCTGACATCTACTACGGATGCTTTACTATGCCTGAGTACTAAGTTGAAATACCCGTCTCAACCTTTTGACTTTTCATAAGCCTTAGGGCAACGTAATTCAATAGATACAAATGAAAAGGCTTCAAGGCTTTCCATTCTTCGAAGCGAGGTCCGTGCTCAGTAGTTAAGTATAAATGATCTGTAGCAAATAATACACACTTTATAATACAATTATTATAAAGTGTGTATTATTTGCTTACACTTTAAATAATACACACTTTATAATACAATTATTATAAAGTGTGTATTATTTGCTTAGGGACCAATGTCCCTACTTACTACTAGCGTCTGAAGACCAATAACAATGTTCAAATAAAATTCCTGTTCTTAAGAATGAACATATTTTTTTCTTCTCGAGAGGAAAATCTTTAACCAAGGACGGTCATCGCTGTCAAGGTACCCGATACCTTGACAGCGATGACCGTCCTCGGTGCTTTGAAGAAGACTTCGGGATCTCTAACGGTAGGCAACCGGAGTCCTCTGAGCGCGTTGCCTCGGTCTCCATCCAGGTGAGCGGCTGGGCTTTTTTGTCTTTTTTTTTGTTTTATAGTATGTAGGTAGCAAACATGCAGCACACCTGATGGTAAGTGGCTACTGCCGCCCATGGACATCTGTAATCAACCCTAGGTAAATTTAAAGTCTCACCTAAGGTTAGCCACAGATGCGTTGCTACCCCTGAGGACTAAGATGGAATGCCTCGGACAAGTATGTCTCCCTTTCCACACCCTTCGGACCCGAACACAGCAGCGCGTGACACTGCTGTTATGTACTTCCGGAGTCGAACCACAAGGAGTACTACGACCTTCAAATAACGATAATATGCGACAAAATAATTATACTGCCTTCCTTCTCGGGGTCGGTTGGTTCCTTGTCGGCTGGACGGACATTCTGACTGGACATTCTAGGCAACTCTGGAAGCCTCCTTTTAATCACCTTTTTCCACAGGCAGGGGATACCGTAGCCCTAACCTAATCTTGGAGCAACAGGGACGAAGTCTTATACTTACTAAAAAAAAAACTTTTTTATTATACAAATATTTAAAGCGCCTTTACGTCAAAATAATGCGGTTTCTTTTATTATAAAATATATGTATATATTATAAAAATTCAGACGCCTACCTAATGGTTTAAGAAATAGAATTACGTGACCGACGGACAAACAGAGGGGGCATAGCTCTTACATTTTGAGTACGGAACTCTATAATGAAGTAATAATCATAGGTTTTTCAATTATACCATTATTTCAATTTTATTATACCCATAAACTATGTATAAAATATTTTTTCAATTTATACCTTTAAATGAAATTTTAGTGCATGCCCTATATACATAACAGTGTCTGAAAACTTTAGCACAATGTAAAACCGCAAATAGCTCGTTTTCATTTGTCAACTTGCCCACACAACATGCACCATTGTGTGAGCAAGTGCGAGGAGTGGCCGATTTCCATTCACAATATTTACTCCAAATAAATGTTTAATATTTCAAAATGTAAACATTTTCAGATAACATTTTCATTGGGTTCGTTGACATACTTTTATTGTTACGACCGAGATAAGGGAAAATCGTTATTTACCACAATGAAGTAGAAATTTAATCTATTTAGAAATTGTCTACAAATAAAATCAAGATTATTTTATAACCAGCAGACGTAAACTTAATAAATAATAATTATAAGATACGTAAAAAAACATAACATAACAGGCTCGGAACAAAATGATAGATAGCTAAAACAAAACATTTTTTACAAACATTTTTAGAATTTAATTCCTTCCTTTTACAAAATTGTTGTAGAAACCTAAAATTCACATTCAAGTTTTTGAAACTTGTCAATCTGACATCGTCGTCTGACATGATCTGACGTCGAAAATTAAATCAAATGGGCATAAATTCATGTAATAAGTAATCTGTTTATTATAGACCGTACGTAACTCCAAAACCAGGTTAAAACCCTTTTACTCCTATATCATTGTAGCACGTAAAATTAAACAGAGAAACGGATAAATAACTCTAAACTAATCGTATTAAGTTGGTAATACTGCAGGGTTGAATACGGTGCCCTCATCGCGAGGTAGTGGCTTGTGACACGCGATGTGGCAGTGTCATAATTTAGTGTCAAATTGTCCAGCACGTTAATTACTTTCAACATTCTCGTATATGCGTAGTATTAATATAAATTAAGGAAAGTTCATATCATAAAGTTAAGGAAAATACGAATTTTTATATTAAAATATTGATGAAAGACAAGTAAAAGTGAAACTTCAATCAATGGAAACCAAAAATATTATTCAGAAATATTACCTTCTTAAGTGAAATTATTACTTTTATTTACTTTGTATCAGCTTAAATTTATTAATTGTAGCTTAGATCTCAATAAGTTTGTTTTTTTCTGAAGTTATTTTTAAATATTTTATTTGTAATCGAATAGTTTTCTCTCACCGACTTTTTTGCCACACTAACCGTTTTATTTGAATAGTTTTAAAAACAAATTACATTTTTATTCAGTGTTATTAACAAGACCCTTAAAGGAAATTTCAGTGACAGAATCTCTTGTTTGTATTAAAAGCGTCGGCCCTGATTTACTGAAAACCTTTATTTTATTTCATCATACCGACGGCCTTGTTGATTTGACTACAAACAATAGTCCGATAGCTTAGGAAGAGCTCACAATAAAAATGTACACAACAATGAGATTGTGTCGGAACGAAAACATCAATTGTTATTTGTTACTAGCATTCTTAATATTATTGTTCTAGCTTTCAGCTGGAACATTGAGATTGGTTGTCGATGATATGTGGATTGTTTGCTCTTCCAATAAAAGGGAAATGCATTGTTATTTGGCGTACTCATAAATGTTATACTTCACACACACTTATCGTTTAGATTGAAATGATATTAGAGACGTTTAACCTCTTAAAAGGCGGTTGAGACTAAAATATCAATTAATTAACATACTCCTGCGCGATCGGAATTTAAATCAAAATGCTTCTGGTATACGACATAGATATATTATATTATTTCTACGTGTGCAGACTTGAAATCGGCTTTCCTTTTTTTATAATAGTGCATATCTATGTTAATCAAAGAAAAACATGTAAGTTTATTAAAACATAAATAAGTAATAACATGGCATGTATTTTGTCGTTAAGGTACTTTACGTTACGTACGTTAAGGCTTATTAATTTTGTACGTGCATTCGGAGGCGCGGCTTCGCGGCGTACATGACTTGAGCTTTTTAATCATGTTGCGTTAAGGCGATCTCAAAAGCTCTATTCCAAGCTTTATATTTCAGTTTTTCGTTCGAGTCACATACTGATGGTGATTTAATTTCGGCATTTTTCGTATAAAATTATTTTACAGTAGATACTTTTCTTTTAATTCTGGATACATGTAAATTACAAATTAATGAGTTCACATGCGTACTGTCATACCTACTTTACCTTATAAAATATGATCTGAAATGTGATGTTGTCCGAAAATATTTTTTCCAGGTATTCCAATTGATAGCTTATTTCTTATAATGACAGAGCATCTGTGATTAACTTTGGGTTTAATATAATTATAATAGATATTCTTGTTTAAAATGTTTACGAGCCGCGTGACGGAGCGATCACCATATCGGTATAACACGCAGTGGGTTCCAGGTTCAATCCCCGGCTAGACAGCTATCTGAACGATGGTATAGATTTCTGTTCTGTGTCTGGATACTTATGTATTCATTTTTCCTAGTGTTGGGCTTGATGAAATCTTTAACGCCTGGTAAAGGGAAAACCGGTCAAGTGCGAGTCGGACTTGCGCACGAAGGGTTTCGTACCATTATCTAATAATAATTGAATGATTTATGATGTGGATGATTATTGAATAGTTTTTGTTATCTTTCATAACAAATAAATACATTCTAATAGAAATTTCATTCCCATATACTGTAACGATTGTGTTTCTTAAAAAAAAAACCTAATATAAATTTGATTTCAAGTTACCAACGAATAATTTGGTAAAAACCGCTATCTTGTGGTGAAAGATGCAACTACAAAAGATCGAGGAGGAACTCTCGATAAGTTGAATATGCATAAGTGCCATCTTTTATTCCGATATTGACTTACTTTGACTACTTTGGTATTTGGTAGATAGTGCCATCTAGAATATGTAATGAATGCCATCTAACTCTCTACGTTAAATTCGACCAAAAAAAAACAGTTTTGTTGTATGGACCTCCTTTAAATATTAATTTTATTCTATTTTTAGTATTTCCTTTTGTAGTGAAAACAGAAATACATCATCTATGAAAATGTCAACTGTCTTCTGTCTGTTCTTCATGAAATACAACCTGGTAAGAGACAGACGGACTGACTGACAGCGGAGTCTTAATAATAGGGTTCCGTTTTTACCCTTTGGGTACAGAACGCTATAAATTGGATGTAATTTACTTGGGTAATTTAAAAAAAATGCGAAATAACAAAATATACCAATCGGCTAGAAAACACTATAAGGATAAATAATATTAACCGAGAAGTCTAACGTAGCATACAAGTGTTATGTGACAAATCTCGCTCGCACTAACACGTTAGTTCACGTTGGCGTAGTAAATTCGGAACGAAATGCCGAGTTTGGGTCTGTGTAATCAGCTGTTATGATCAAACCCATTACGGTACACGCGACTGTTTTGCGCTGTTTATGCTGGCTTAATCAATAAATTCTCATAATTGAGCCTAATTCACGTACCGAAGAGAACTAGTGGTTTTCATTTTAATTCAATAGGTTGTTGTTGTAAGTTTTCAACTAAAGCCAGTTGTCACGATTGTTGAACGGGAAGTGGAAACTATCAGAAGTATTTATCATGCACATCTCAGTGCTTGTTATGTCCGTCGCATAGATGGCGCTGTTTACAACAATTGAAACTTATTTAAATTTAAATTTAAATTTATTGCGCCTGTTTAGACAATCGTACTTAAGGAGTAAACTCCAGTCGTGCATCGGAGCTGACACACACTTTTTTCATCATCGTTACATTAGTAATAAATAAAGAAGATACTTATTAATGTTTTATCAACAAATAACAATAATACATATATTTTAAATTGTACTGCATTTTACCGACATTCTTGCTTTAGTGTGTACCTATCGATTTTCATTACTTAATAATAAGTGATTACTATAATACAAGTTAAGATTATTACAACTATTACTATAAAGCTTTATATTTACAGTAAATCATGTCAAATAAGCCATAAAATCGAAATTCTTCACTTTTATTACACGTTTCTGATTAATGCGTTTGGATTATTTCCAACGATAACATAACGCATTATATCGAAACTAAGGGTAATTTTGTTCATATAACATCATAAATAACGAGGGTGGCGTTCGTAAGTTTTAATTAGAGGGCTGTGATATATTTTAGTGAGCTTCACGATAAGGTTCTCACGCGATATGACGGACCTTTTCTTTCGTCCTCGACACTCTTTAACTAGGAGTTTTAAATTATAAACTGCACGCTATGTAATTAATTGCATAAATGGTCTTAAACTATTCCATACTCACACTACATTAAGCGCTCTTACAAACAGAACAAAAAAATTTTGTTTGATTTGTGATGTGTTTTTGTTTTGTTTTTAATTTTATAAGAAATCGAGAGAATTACATGAGCATACACTCCAAGTGATAAAAAAATGTTGATTGCCACAAATAAACATAATTATGTAATCAACATCAAATAATATTTTGAAATTTACCTGAAGCCTAGTACAAATGCGTTGACTTCAAATTTGATAGTTTTCACAAAACACACTTTTAAAAACATTTTTGTAGCTAACAAACTTGAAAAACTGGGGCCTGACTGAAAATCAGTGCCATGCGCAGTACCTGCCACGGCGTCAGCTGAGTCTTGCCCGATTCGCGGTTTGCGCTGTAGGACAGTTTTTTTTTTATTATTATTATTTATTTTTGTGTTCTTTTTTATAGTATTAATTTAAAAAAATGTAAAACTAGCTTACCGCGAATAAAGATTTTTTTATTATTATTTATGAAAAAAAAAGGATAACAAAAGCAAGCATGCAACTACACGCACTAACATGATCTTCCGTGATGGGTTGTAAAAATACCACGCTCCGGTGAGAAATAAAGCATTTGGTCGCTCGCGTTTTCAAAATAATATATCGCGACACGCAACGCCATCCAAATATCGCACAATGCATGACGTAAAAATATAACTCTGTCACAAACTATATCGGTCACAAAAATAAAATACAATAAGAATACTCAACCTCAATCTATATCTATATTCCTTGTCAGAATTGTTGAACATTATTGTTGCATGTATCTTTCTTATATATTATATATTCGAATATGTACAACATATACATGTTGTATGTATGAAAAATATAATTAATACAACATACTTGTAACATTTCAAGAATAACACATGAATAAATATATGATTTAACGGATGCAATTCAGATTAATAGTGCTTTCACGTAAAATCATACATATTCCGATTCCATCTTCGTTATAGAACATTTTTTTAATCCTAAAAATATACGCGGTGCTACGCCGTAGAGCCGCTACGCTACACGGAAGAGAACGACTACCGGGAATTTACTATGAAAAAAGCACTTCCAATGCAGGCAAATACCTAGACTAAACAATACGAAATGTAGTTCAAAAATTTTAAAATTACATTAAATTGAAAAACCTCAACGCTATAAAGATATGTAAGCTAACATTGAAAAAGTCAAAAATAATATCTATAGATGAGCCATCAAATTCGAGGAAGTTATACCTATATTTTATCATAGAAATATAACATTTGCTCGTTAAAATTTTACTACAACGTCGCGGCGAAGAGGTACCGCTTAACTAAGTCATCCCCTTAGGTACCCTTTGACCATCTATTTGTTTTCTAGATTTAAATTGTTAAGCCCGTGAACGTGGCGATTATGAAATTTCCCTATTTTATTTTAGCTAGGTAGGGACCTAGTCTCCAAACTAAGCGGTGACCCGCCGTGACATTGTAGAACAATTTTGAAACTTGAAATATTACTTTATGATGTAAGTGAAACTTAAAATTGAAAATAAGCCTATTCTTGATCCGTTGATAGGCTTGAACAACCTCTTTGACTGAGAAAGGTAAGCCATAGGCACACATGGGCCAAGATTAACTTCACTACCTTTGAGGTCATTTAGGAGTTACTAAGTTATTGTAAATTTTAGTTATATTTGTTTGTTACTCTTTCACGCTAAAACTACTAGTTTGATTCCTCTGAAATTTGGCACATAGATAGTTGATGACATATAATGTGCTCTTTCTAGTGGTAAACGTAATCGAAGCGGGTAGAATCGCGGAAATAATCTAGTTACATATAATTCGAGCTTAAATAAAAAATGCAACAAAACAACTTCATTTAATACTCAAACATATGAAATGCATTTAAATACAAATTCACGACAACAAATAATGAACTCTTGTGAAGAAATGAAGATGTGGCTGCGAATAATTTCACTCTCCGTCAACGACATTGTAGATCGCATCGAGACGCTTATTTACAGGCAACTGCGGCGCTCGTGACGTTTATAGATACGCCGGTGTATTTATGTTCTTTTAATGGTTACACGTATTAACCGAGAGGAGGAACATCACAATTGTTATTTTTAGAGCCAAACTTGGGCTTGTTTACAGGTTTTAAAGACTTGTATGTTAAAGAAATATTATTCTGAATATATTATTGAATTATTATTACTTCTTAAAAGGTAGTAGAGACAGTGTAGTTTGACCGGGGAAGTACCACCGCCACACCTAATCCAAGCGTGAAGCAACACATTTGATAGAAGGATACCAGCTCAATTATATATGAAGTAACCATCTCAGTCCCAGGCAGTAGCATTTATGATGGACTTCAGATGGAACTCCTGTTTTATATGAATTTGCTTAGATGTGTATAGGCGGCAGTAACCACTTACTATTAGGTACAGTGCATGCTCGTTTACTACTTCAATCAGAAGTACGTTGTATCTTTTGTTATATGGGATGGTGATAACTAGATGAGTATTAGCCTTAAAAATCTTTAATGCATATTTTTTAACTGTATACCCTCACTAGGCGAACTAAACCTTAAAAAAATATTTCCGGGATATATATAATTATGATTTAGATAAACTTAATTAATAATGATCTATTTATAATTCCTTGGTAATAATATAGTTGATCGTTTTTTTTTACTTTATAAATCCGCAAAAAGCTCGTTTTCATTTGTCAACTTGTTCGCATAACATGCAACATTCGAGGAGTAGCCGAGTTTCATTCACAGTATTTACTCCAAATAAAAAATTTAATATTTCAAAATGTAAACATTTTCAGATAACATTGGGTTCATTGACATACTTTTATTGTTACAACCGAGATAAGGGAAAATCTTTATTTACCAGAATGAAATAGAAATTTGGTCTATTTTGAAATTGTTTACAAGTGTAATTAAGATTTATAACCAGCAGACATAAACCTATTAAATAATAATAAAAAAGATATGTAATAAAAATATAATAGATTATAAAAACAAAACATATTAAACTAGAGATTTTTTTTAATTTCCCTCGCTCCTTTTCCAAAATATTTGTTTTCCAGGTGGTAGAAACAGTGTAGTTCGACCAGGGAGGTACCATCGCTGCACTTATTTCTAGCGTGCAGCAGTTCCTGCGTTTCGCTGGAAGGATGGGGTTGCCGGCTCACTTGTATGTGAGACGATCTTAGTCCTCGGGAGTAGCAATGCATCTGTGATCGACTTCAGATAGAACACCTGTTCTATATGAAGTTGCTTACAGATGTCTATGGGCTGCAGTGAACACTTACTATGAGGTGGACTCATGCAGTCCAGTCCATTTGCTACTACAGTGTAATAAAAATAAAAGTCTGTGTGTGAAATTTACGGCAAAAGTGAAACTAAATAATAATAAACATAAAATATTTGTAGTAATAAAATATGTCTAGGCAGTGATAGCCTAATGGTTGAAACTCTGCAATCAATCGAGGGTCTGATGTTCGAATCCCAGGTACTATTGATGTCTAAATCTGATTTTCTAAAATTATATGTGTATTTGAAATTTATTATCACTGCTTTACACTTGGTGTGGGAGAACATGCTGAGAAAACTTACACACTTAAGAGTTTTCTAAAATAAATCAAAAGTTCATTAACCGATAAGAAATAAATTTTACATTTAAACAGTAAACTTTGTTATTTATTTATTTTCAATAGACTAGTAGACATCTAGTGCACAGTTAAAGAATTGGCAACAACGCTATCCAGCATTCTGATCTAGAAGTACTATAATTAGCTTGTGTTAAACCTAGCAGCAAATTTCGTAAGTAACATTAAATACCAACGTGGCGTAAAGATACACTTACGGATTGAACTCGCCGTTCAATTCGTCGGGTCGGAATATCGAACCCCAGCGAAATGACAAAAATAAACGCTTAAGCTTTTGTGCAGTTTTTATCAAGATAAATATGGCGCGTAACAGAAAAATACGACTGCAAATTTCTATCATACGGCGATAAAGAAGTTTCATTACAAAAAAAAGGTTTACAAACAATAATTTAGAAATCAAGTTTTTAAAACTTGTGAACCTGAAATTTATCGAAGAAACTAAATGGACATAAATTAATGTTATAAGTATTCCGTTTTTCTATAAAACGTACGTAACTCTAAAACCAGGTTGAAATGCTGTAACGGATACTTCTATATCATTGTCGCACGTAAAATTAAACAGAGCAACGGAAAAATAACTCTAAACGCGATTAGCGTTAAGTTGGTAATCGTGCAGGGTTGAATTTGGTGCTCTTCATCAAGAGGTAGTGCCTTGTGACACGCGATGTGGCAGAGTCATAAGTTAGTGTCAAATTGTCCAGCGCTTTAATAAGCTGTGCGTAGTCTTTACAAAAATTAAGGGAAAGTTCATAGGATAAAGTCAAGAATAAAATTGGGAATTGTATATCAAAATATTTATGAAAAATTAGGTTATTACTTTATAAGTAACTTTTACTTTATTTGACTTGTATTAAAGAAATTTATAAAAATATTCGGAATATATATTTTTATTAATTGCCTTCAAAATATTACAAACGTAAATGAATTTATTAGTTTTTCTTACTTTGATTATTTTGAGATACAAAGTAAGAAAAACTTATTATTCATTCGCAAGTTTCATACTCGTTTAAGTATTTTAAGTTGTTTTTCATTGAAAATACAAAAATTATATTAAAATATAAAGATATAAAATTATACACATATAGTATTAACATAACTAAATTAACTAATTCTTTCTAATACAAATTAAAATTAAATATAATAAATGAGACAAATCGCTGCCCCGTGGAAGTGTACCCAAGACACTGGCAGCATTACCTTTCTGAATTGCCAAACATTTCTGTTGGCCGAGGTAAGCTCCAACACTTTATATTTTGTTATAATGTTTTTATTTTCAAATTCAATAAAATGTTAAGTTTAAAAATGAAAGTAATAGAAGGGAATATATTTTTTCCTTTATTTTATATTATTTACCTTTTTTGGAAGCGAATAATTTTCAATAACCAGCTTTTCGTCACCATAACGTTTTTCCTTTTAAAGTTTTAACAATTTCATTCAAAGTTATAAACAAGAAGCCTTCAAAGAAATTACAGTGACAGAATCTCTTGTTTTAAAAAGCGTTGGCCCTGATTTACTGAAAACCTTTGTTTTTCTTCACCATGCCGACGGCCTTGTTGATTTAACTACACAATGGACCGCGCTCAACAATAGTCCGATAGCTTAGAAAGAGCTCACAATAAAAATGTACACAACAATGAGATTGTGTGGGAGCGAAGACATCAATTGTCACTGGCATCTTAATATTATTGTTTTAGCTTACTCCCGCTGGAACACTGAGATTGGATGACAATGACATGTTTGCTCTTCCAATAACCCGCAAATGCATCGTTATTTCGCGTACCAACAAACGTTGTACTTCACACGAACTTATTGTTTAGATTGAAATGCAATTAGACGTTTAACTCAAAATCTAAATTAATTATCGTATGTCTGCATGATCGGGTTCAAAATATTGGTCGTACTCGTATATGCTATATTGTATTAATTCACTTTTTCAATTCATATATGATAACTTGTGATCGGCTATTCTAAGAATAAGTTGTAAGTTTTCCTAATAAATAAGTTATAACACGCATTTAACATATAACTTGTAACTGCTGGCACTTCGCCGTCAATGATGTTTATGTGACGGTAAACAAGCGTAAATCTGCTTATTAATTTCGTACGTGCGCTCGGAGGTGCGGCTTCGCGGCTTACATGACTCGAGCTCTTTAATCATGTTGCGTTACGGCGATCTAAAAAGCTCTATTTCCAGCTTTACATTTCAGTATTTAAATTAAAGATCTTCCTGTTTAAAACGTTTATAGCGATCACCGTATCGGTCTGACACGCAGTGGGTGCTTATGTGTTATATTTGTATGTATTCATGGGATCCACGGATAAAATAAGGGGCTTTGAGTGTAGAAAGCGTTATTTATTGGTTGTAGAAATATACGTTTTTTGATTCTTTCTTCACCATGGAGGAAATGATTGTAATATGCATGGCCAATATAGAAAATTATTTTGTACGAAGAAATATTATACACCAATCCAATTGAAAATACATTATAAGGAAAAATATTATTAAACAATAAGTCCAACATAGCGTACGAGTGTTATCTGACAGATTTCGCTTGCACTTGCACGTTAGTTCACGTTGTCGTAGTAAATTTGTAACGGACTGCCGAGTTTAGCCTTGTGTAATCAGCTGTTGATCAAACCCATTGCGGTAAACGCGACTGTTTTGCGTTGTTTATGCGGACTTAAGCGATAAATTCTCATAATTCAGCCTAATTCATGTACTAGAGAAAAAAGCGAGAACTTTTCATCTTAATTCACTAGGTTGTGTGTTGTGGGTTTTGAATTTTGGTTTTCACCTGATACAACTATAGTTGAATGGAATCTTCATATGTGGAAAACGATATGACAAGTAAAACGTGTCGCAAACGATGTTGTATCAGACGAGAAATAGCTCATAATTATCGGAAATATTTTATCATGCACATTTCTGTGCCCGTTCCGTTAATTTGTTAAAATAAATAAAGAAAACTGCAATCAATTTTTATATGGGATGGGTATACGGTTAAAGTTAAAACCAACCTTAGGGGATGTACCGAAGTTTTGCCTAAAAATATGTACCTATTGCGTGAAATTAGAAAAACTGAGCGCATCAGTGCTTGCAGATGCACTGTAGTTACAGTGAATCTACTGTATTATCAACTTTTCTACTGTCTACTGTATTGGATCATTACATTAAAATTTTATTTCGATTATGATCGATGATTGACCTTTTTTTGGTCATCAAATTGCACAAACCATGGGAAGTAACCTTCCTTTTTTTTCGTCGACAAAAATTTCCCTTCAAAATTGTTGAAAATGTGTTTTTGTTCAAATTCTGTAATTTTCAGTCGAAACTACTGTAATTTTATAATCACGATCTGGAAGCACTGGTGTGCATAGTTGTTATTAGTAAAAGTTCTTTGTTTTATATATTATATGCACATTATTATAAATAACTAGATGAAAACCCGGCTTGGCTCGGATGAAATGTGACTATAGGTAGGTAGATATTTTTGTATTTACTAAAGGGTATTACACCTTAGACTTAGAAACAGATACTCGTAAAAGCTGCCAGTTCGCTAGACGCCACCACTTGTAGTAGCTAGTTTACATTTTAATATACGGGTCCCAGTGCTAGCGACACCCAAATTCAAATTCCGAGCATATTCATACGAACCTACAGCTTGCCTACAGCAGCCTACGTTCTCAACAGCGTGATGCAGAAATGCGAGGTAAAATTTTGTAACGCCATCTAGGCTTTAAGGAATTCAAGATGGCATCCGAGTGGCCAATATGGACACAATTTGCACCATTAGAATTTAACAAAATACTGGACAATCCGAATTTTGCGGATATATTATGTTGTCGACTCGAAATCAATAATTTTTATATTTTATTATTTGGGTAAGGTTTCAATCAAGTTATTCTTTGTGTTCTTTGGGTGGCTGATGTACGGTTCACCACGATGTCTCGATCGTTTACCGTGTGTATTGTGTACTGATTAATTTTCATAACTTAAAGAACTGCATACCATAAGTTTGGATTATGGCAACTATCACTATAATACGAGTACTTTATGTGTTATGTGAAATAAGCCATTGAATATCGAAATTCTCCACTTTTATTATGTTTCTAATTAATGCATTTGGATTTTTTCTGACGATACCAAAACGCATTATATCTAATCTAGAGGTAATTTTGTTCATATAACATCATAAACAACGAGGGTGGCGTTCAAAGTTGGAGTGAATAAGTTTTAATTAGAGGGCTGTGATATATTTTAGTGAGCTTCACGATAAAGCTCTCACGATATGACGGACCTTTCGTCCTCAACACTCTTAAACTCAAAGGTTTACACTGCACGCTGTGTAATTAATGCATAAATGGTCTTATACTGAGCCATACTGATATTACATTAAGTGCTCTTACAAACAGAACAAAAGATTAGTTTAGTGGTTGATGAGTTTTCGTTTTGTTGTCAATACTGTAAGAAATCGAAGTAGTAGATAAGCATATAGGTATCTACTCCAAGTGATAAAACGTATTCATTGCGACCCACGAACATATGTACTTAACATCAAATAGGATTTTAAATTTTATTTGAGATGCATTGACTTTACAGATTGATATATTTCACTAAACACACTTTTCAAAACATGTTTGTAGTTAACAAACATGAAAAACAAGTATACAACTACACGCACAAACATGATCCTCTGTGATGGGTTGTTAAAATACCACGCTCTAGTGAGAAATAAAGCATTTGGTCGCTCGCGTTTCCAAAATAATATATCGCGACACGCAACGCCGTCCAAATATCGCACGATGCATGACGTAACTTTGTATATAACACGGTCACAAAAACAAAATAAATATAGATTCGATGGCGACGAAAGTTGTTAAATTTCAGTGTTGCCAATAAACATACATATATATATATATATATATATCCGTATATGTATATATATGTATATCCGTATATGTATTTCAAAAACAAAACATAGATATAACTTTGGTTTGAGAGATTCTATTCAAATAAATCATGGTTTCGCGTAAAAATCACACGAATTCCAATTCCATCTTCGTTATAAAACTTTTTTCAATCCTAAAAATACACGCGGCGCTACGCCGTAGAGCTGATGCGCTACAGCAAAAAGAATAACTATTGAGATTTTACGATAATGAAAATAGAAGGAAGCCTTCTTATTTTGAATACAACATGTAATATTACGGTTAGCCTACATATGAGAAGCAACAGTTTCTTACAATATATTTATGAAATAAGTTACAGGTAAAAATATAAAAAATCTAGTTCTACGGGTAATCATTTATACATTATCCTGCAGAAGAACATTCGTGTCTCTCATTACTATCTTTGAAATCGTTCTTAATACTTGCTTTGGATTTAAAAGAGCCATTTCAATTTAATCCCCAGGAATCATAAAGTTTATGTGTCCGACTTTATCTCAGTTCATTTCATGGATTGCAATGATAAATTAATATCTTAGCAACTATTCATTTGCTAATTCTATTATATTCATTACACATTGTGTGCCTGAATTTTATGATATTACATATTCAGATATTACATAAATGTTGGAGCATTTATGTAATATCTGAATGCAATTGAAAGATTAAATATAACGGATGGAAAAATCAAATTGCAATCGGGAGTAGCAACCATTTTGGATATGACGATTTTTTGCTCTCTGCGACAGACATATTGCAGTGAAAAAAAAAATGCGATCGCACGAGCCAGTCTAATAGTAAAATATCAAATTCAATATTGTAGCAAATTCAATAAAATCTAGAATCCAAATAACATTTGAATGATGATGCCTTGTGATGATGATACATAATATCACAGAAACATTGTACTCGTAGGAACGAAATTATTTTAGAAAGAAAACAATAAATTTTAATGAGGTAGATAAGGGTTAGGTCTGAATTTATATGAATTGGGCGCACCCGCTCGCAGGGCGCTGTGCGACCTGCTTGCTTATTTTTAGGGTTTCTTTAATGTTTCAACTCAACCTAATCCATCCTATATAAAACGCTACAGTTAAACCTAATCTTAAGCCATAGACAGTACTCCTGCATCATCAGGGTTTAAGATTTTCAAAGTCAAATTTCTCATCACATGTCTCTGCGTGGGAACCTATTAAAAATATGCAAGCAACAAATGCCGAACTGCTATGTTTTAAGCAAGCTGTACACCTATATTATCAGCATTGATGAGTTGAAAGTCAAATTTCTCATCTTAATCTCTGCTTAAAAATCTTAATATTTATCCGTACGCACCAAATAGCTAACTCTAATAGGCTTAGGCCTGCAGTATACCTGCATCATCGGGTTTAAGAACTTAAACGTCAAGTTTTTCATTATGTCTCTACTTAGCAATAATTATATTTATTACTATTTAAATTTAATAAAAATACATAACAGGAAAGTACACCTCCTCAATGTCAGCATTAGAGAGTTATACCTTCCTTCATCAGCTTAACGGCATGAGATGATGACTACTATATGCAAATGTCTCAATAGCTTTAGAAAATTTATGAAAAACATTTTTAATGCCAACAACATTTGAGGGTTGTCCTTAATTTCCCTAAGATCCCGTCATCAGATCCTGATCTGGTATGTAGTTTGATGACACAGAAATAAATTGCTAATCAACATCAAGTAATTAATTAACCATTGTTAATGGTTATACTATTTTAATAATCTTTTCTCACCATATTTTATTATTACATGAAGTAATTGTAATTGAAACTTGGAATTGAAAGTGAAATTATTCTTGATCCATTAATAGGCTCGGATCTCCTTTTTAACTGAGAAAGCTTAACCATAGTCCATCACACTAACCTAGATTAGTCAATTTAACAACCTTTAAGGTTATTAAAGTGAATTAGTAAGTTCTTGTAAATCTTAGAAATATTGTAAATGAGAAATTTTGAGTGATGTATGTGTTTGTTACTAAAATTTAGCGCACAGATAGATTATAACCTGGAT
>MOOZ01000549.1:208614-224349 GCA_002930495.1 Cecropterus lyciades | reverse complement strand
GCGCGACTACCACAGTGGTAGTCGCTTAAGGGTCAGAAAATGACATAGGCTACTTTTTATCTCGGCAAAAACGCACGGGTGCGGGAAACATGTATTAAAAAAGGATAAAATAGAATTATTAAAAGTATAAAATTTCGTTTAATGTATGTCACGTTACATTTCTTTTAAACGCGGGTGAAACCGCGGGCTCAGCTAGTCCTATATAAAACGCTACAGTTAAACCTAATCTTAAGCCATGGACAGTACTCCTGCATCATCAGGGTTTAAGATTTTCAAAGTCAAATTTCTCATCACATGTCTCTGCGTGGGAACCTATGAAAAATATGCAAGCAACAAATGCCGAACTCCTATGTTTTAAGCAAGCTGTACACCTATATTATCAGCGTTGAAGAGTTGAAGGTCAAATTTCTCATCTTAATCTCTGCTTAAAAATCTTAATACTTATCCGAACGCACCAAATAGCTAACTCCTATGGCTTAGGCCTGCAGTATACCTGCATCATCAGGTTTGAGAACTTAAACGTCAAATTTTTCATTGTGTCTCTGCTTAGCAATAATTATATTTATTACCATTTAAATTTAATAAAAATACATCACAGGAAAGTACACCTCCTCATTGGTCAGCATTAGAGAGTTATACCTTCCTTCATCAGCTTAACGGCATGAGATGATGACGACTATATGCAAATGTCTCAATAGCTTTAGAAAATTTATGAAAAACATTTTTAATGCCAACAACATTTGAGGGTTGTCCTTAATTTCCCTAAGATCCCGTCTTCAGATCCTGATTTGGTTACGATGGAACCCCCTCAGTAGTATACTCTTTTGAAAAAAAAAAAGAATTTTGAGAATCGGTCCACAAATGCGGGAGAAATCTTTGAACATACATAAAAAAATACATACAGTCGAACCTCCTTTTCGAAGTCGGTTAAAAAATATATCTGGTATGTAGTTTGATGACACAGAAATAAATTGCTAGTCAACATCAAGTAATTAATTAACCATTGTTAATGATTGTACTATTTTAATAATCTTTTCTCACCATATTTTATTATTACATGAAGTAATTGTAATTGAAACTTGAAATTGAAATTGAAATTATTCTTGATCCATTGATAGACTCGGATCTCGTTTTTGACTGAGAAAGCTTAACCATAGTCCATCACACTAACCTAGATTAGTCAACTTAACAACCTTTAAGGTTATTAAGGAGAATTAGTAAGTTCTTGTAAATCTTAGAAATATTGTAAATGAGAAATTTTGAGTGATGTATGTGTTTGTTACTAAAATTTAGCGCACAGATAGATTATGACCTGGATTAAAACATGGTGTACTAATTACCGTGGTAAATGTGATCGAAGCGGGTGGATAATCTAGTTAAATATAATTTGAGCTTAAATAAAAATACAAACAAAACATCCTTATTCAATACTTAAACATATAAGACTTTTTTTACAAAAAATAAGATCGACTTCCTGTCACAAAAAAATAAAAAATAATACAAATGTCTGTATGCGTGTAACAAATGCGTGGGTTTGTGTGTGTCAAATGCATGGTACTGTGTGTCATGTTTTATTTATTGGTTTAATGTACTTTATAAACATTATTATTGAAAATATTAGCGTTCTGTACTTCTCCTACATATAAACTATATGTGTGTCAAATTTCATGCTCCTCCGTCCGCGTAATTTTTGTAAAAAGGGGTCCAAAGTTTTTGCTTCACGTATTATATATTTGTACGAGATGAATATATAAATTCTTTCTTTTGGGAAGTCGGTTAAAAAGACATTTAATGACAAATTTCAGAAACCACATAATAAACTTTTGTGAAGAAATAAAAATGTGGAGGCGAATAATTTCACTCTCCGTCAACGACATTGTAGATCGCATCGAGACGCTTATTTACAGGCAACTGCGGCGCTCGTGACGTTTATAGATACGCCGGTGTATTTATGTTCTTTTAATGGTTACACACATTAGCCGAGGAGAGGAACATTACAATTGTTATTTTTACGGTCAATCTGCAGCTTGTTTACAAGTTTTCAAGACTTGTATCTTAAAGGAACATTATTTTGTGTATATTATTGTTTTTTTTTTTTTACATAGTAGTAGAACCAGTGTAGTTCGACCGGAGAAGTACCAGTGCCACACTTATTTCTAACGTGACGCAAAACATTTTGATAGAAGGATATGGTTACCAAACCACTTACATATGAAATATCCATCTCAGTCCTAGGGAGTAGCAATGCATCTGTGATGAACTTCAGATGGAACTCCTGTTTTATATAAATTTGCTTACAGTTGTCCTTAGGCGACAGTAACCAATTACGTTTTCCGTTTACTACTTCTATCACAAATACGTTGCATCCTTTGTTATATGAGATTTTAAAAATCTTTATTGTATATATTTTAACTGTAAACCTCTTACAAGGCGAACTAAACCTTGAAAAATATATTTTCGGGGATATGTAATTATGTTTGTATATATGTATTTAAAATATAGATAAACTAAATTAATAATAATCTATTTATTATTCCTTGGCAGTAATATCGTTGATCGCTTTTCTTTAACTATAGAGCAAGTGGGTCACAATACCCTTCAATACTCCAAACCTTATCATTGCACGGGCGATGTGCTGCGAGGGTATGATCGGCTCGTTAGCACGCAAGAGTACTTGTGTGGAGTGGATTTCACGATGGGGTGATGTGAAAATGTAATTCGTGGTGGTAAGGGTTCGTAGTATGTAAGAGGGTGTGTTGTTACCCAAAATTAACACTTTTATTGTTATTTAATACGTTTTTTCCTTAATTCAGCCTTTCACTTTTCTTTCAAAGCTTTACCTTTAGCCAGAAAAGGTGCTAGTTAGGAGCGATCTATGTTCCGCGTTAGAATATCAAAAACGGTCAAATAGAACAAAAGAACGCTATTAATGAGTTAGTCATAAATTATACTAATATTTACCAATCATTTTTAGGTACTCATTTATTCATAGATATCAAAGTAATACACAAAACATTTTACGGATATTAAACCCGTTACCCAAAAAACAACAAATAAAATACCGTTAATAAACCCACGACCCCTAATTAATGAGTTATTGCTCGTTCCATCAGAATCTTCGAGTTGACTACACTTTCAGTAAAATTGAGCTCAAAATACGTCGCTAGTCACAACTACCCCAATTAATGAGGGTACCATTCAAGATATCTTGCCTCCGGTATTAGACCTTTACAATCTAGTGCGAACATAAATTGTGATAGAGGGAGCCCCGGGCTTGTTTAATTTCACGACTGAATAAATCCAAATGTTATACCGCGGAGACCGTCCCGCTCGGTGACGTTTCCGTTGTCCCATCCATAAAATTCTACTAGTCCCGAAAATTACCAGTCAGACTTCCACTTAAGTTATTGCCTTTGGGTTTTGTTATCTACTGATGTATGTAACATTTGATGATGAAGATAAAGGTACTGTCGTTTATTAAATTTTCATTCTCTTTTTAAAGCTGAAGCATCCACGAAAATTTTAGATTTTACTCACTAACCGTAGGAAGTACATGAGAAGTGATAAGGACCATCCGGATAGATAATTAAATGTTAAACTCGTATATGCGATCAGAAGTTTGCTATTTTTTAGCGTTCTCTTTTTATTTCAAATGGAAATATCAAAGACTGAAACCAAAAGGTAAAATGACGTCATTAAAATAGTCGCCATCTTAATAGCGAAAAATATCGAAATCAAACATGGACTGACTGATTTCATTTAAATCGGACTAGTGGTTCTTGCATAATTGAGTACCCCACAGACACGTACCATCTCATTTTTATAAATTAGTATATATTGTGGTCGCAAACGAATAGCAAGTGAACAGGGGTTTATATTGATAAATTGAATCATGCATGTGTGTGTACTCGCGAGGACTAAGATGGTCTTTTCATATGAAAGTTAGCCAGCAACCGCACCTTTCCACCAAAACGCAAAAACTGCTTCACGCTAGAAATACGTGTGGCGGAGGTTTGCCCCAATACTACGAACTATATTTTTTCTACTATTTTATGAACTTTGTTACAAGATAATTGTTTAAATAATTAAAATAAATGTTTTTTATCTAACCATGGTTGCGTTGAAAATTACTAACGAACGAATAACTTTTGACGAAATGATATCTTAATCAGATTTTATATTACTTGTTTAAATTCAAGGGAAATACGGTTTTGTTTCTTAAACGATAATAAATGATCTGCAGAAATAGCATTTTCTGCAATAATTGATATTTCCTGACCATTTATTTCCATTAATCCGTATAATTCGGGTCTCGCATTATAATAGCCAATATTATTGTTTCTCCGAAAGCGCTTGCGTCCAAGAAAATAAATCAGAGCTGACGTACCCAATATTATTTTTCGACAAATATGAAACTACGTTATACTAATCGGTAGCTTAATAGAAATATTGTAAGAAACGATTCGAACAATAATGGTAGCTTGAGAAGCAATGTTTTCAATAGAAATGTTGAAACCCACAGAACGGTGACGAGTTCTAAATAGGATTTTATTGAATTCAACTTTTCACTCTATGTAGGCAATACTTAAATGTTTAGTTAGTAAAGGAAGTTACATTTTACGAATAGCAGTCATGTTTTTTAAATCTTGTCCGTTGAGTAACTTAAATATATCTTTAAAATATATGTGTAGCAGTAAAATAAAAATTTAACTCTTTCTTGTATAAAAATATTTTAAAAATCTTGGAATTTTAATATTATATTTATTATATATTTGCATTTGAATATTTTTTATCATCCACGAACTTATTTTGAAATAAAATAAAATAAAAGGGAATAGCTTATAATGTTGCAGAACATAACATAACAAAAAACATACGTGTATCTTTAGCAAGTAAATAATTGTAAATACATATAGGTACCTATTATGACTAATAACATATACGGTACTTTTTATCAAAAAGCTCAGATATTATTCATAAGTAGAGACGTTGAACGCATAAAAGTCGAGCAAAATTACTTTACGGCATACAAGAGAGGGCTCAGAACAGGATATTAAAGCATTATTTAAGTACTCAGTAAATTTGCGCATTTTCTTACGGTATAACATAATACCGCGAATAAGGGGGCTCGTATTCGGAAGACTGCTTTGAGTTCCCCTTATTATGTTCTAGAACCGACTAATAAATGAAACAGCGGTAGTGCAATAAAGTTTTGTAAAGATACAGAGCCATGCAGACCGTTTATTGAATATTTACATTGCACGATTGCGACTGGTTGTTTCTTTATGTCGTTTCCCGAAGACATGGCTCGCGGCAGTAATATTCCAGGGTAAAATTAGTTTTTGACGTTGTTTTTAGTATATTGTTTCGTACGCTTTTACTTCCTTGCGTTGAAATAAAATTGCAATTTAGTATCTTTTGTAAATAATATTTTGCATATAAAATTCATGTTTTTTTGTTTCCGAAAATTTTTCGATTTTCAACCTACTTATTATCAGTATTATGAAAAATCTTCACTGTTTAGTCAATCTATGTCTAACTGAATTTTTAATTAAAATTTGTTTAGGCTCTTCATAGCCCATTTCAACCACAAAACTTATTACAAAACTCGTATTATTGTTAACAATATAAAAAAATAACCCAACTGCTTAAAACCAATCTTGTTTTTTCATAATTATATATTTATTTAATTAAACGCTTTATATGAGTTTTTGTCAAAATAGTCAAGTATTATAATATATGTATATATTTTAGAGAATGGTCGATTTAGTAGATTTAATTTGATACCCATATTGTTGTGGTAATAAAAAAATCGTTCCTCTCCCTCTTCTCCCCCTATCTTTAGGCGCTATTTTTAAAAAATATAAAGCCTATGTCACTCTCCAAACTGAGACAATTGTAATGATATGTCATACGTCGCAATCCGTCCAGCCGTTTGGGCTGTAGTGCGTGCCAAAGAAATGGACATACATATATACGCTCGTAAAACATTAGCCGTCTTTTGACGCAGTCGGGTAAATACGGCGTTGTAAAATAAATTTAGTTGGGATTCTGCTTTTATAACCGACTTCTTAAAACATTTATTTCATTAACATCCTTAATATCAAATGATAAAATCTTATTAAAATCCTTAATTTTCTTCAACGCTACAACGATAGTGTTCGTTATCTGAACGCAACTAAAAAAAATGTTTTTTTTTTAATTAAACGTACTTGACTCCATGTGTCAGTCTAATTATAAAAGCATGAGCTCGCGTGAGCGGTGCAGTTAAGCTAATCTCATTAGTCCGATCTTTGCGACTTGCATTATTTCAAAGTAAGGAAATAATTATACTTTTTCTTCATATAGCTTTTAAGAAAAACTAGTAACATTATTAAATATATTAAAACAGAAAACCCGACTGCTTATGAATGACTTTTTTGTTCATGATGCTATATTTAATTTAACACTTTATCTGAGTCGGGTAATTAGCGAAGGTTTTAGGGATTCACAAGTTATTAATTTAGTTTACTCGGTTAACTGTCTAATAATACATTTTTTTTACTTATGAGTGATATGCTCCGATCATCTGGAACATTTAATTTCTGTAATATATGTGTTCGTTAACCGGATGATTTGGGTTTTCTGTATTCCAAATGTCGGAATTCCAGATGAACTGGTTCACAGTAGTTGCCCAATAAAATAATTCCTCTAGATGGAATTGAAGTTACTTTGGACTTACTTGATCGGTATTATTAAGTACTATTTTAACCGACTTCAAAAAAGAAAGAGGTTCTGTGTTTCTCTGTATATTTTTATTGATTAATACAGGTATTCTGGGTCACAGCTACTGTGTTATATAACTAAGTATGTTTTAATAATTAAATACAGTTCAACCTTTCACGTTATCCAAAAGCCAAAATGCATTAAATCTCAAATTTCTTCGATTTAGCAGTTTGATAGCTACTTCAATTATGTCTCTGAAGTTTGAAGAGGGCTGGGAAAAGCAATTTTTTCAATCGGACAACTTTTATAGCGCAAACAGTAAGTGCGGATTTACAGCAAAAGCCCGCCTTTGGAACTCGGAAAATTTCACTTAAGAAACAAAAGTACTGTAATAAAAGAAGAACAATCATAAAAAGGAAATGTAAGGAAGCTTACTCTAAAGTAAGAGACGCCGCACAAGTTGTAATTTTACCGAAACATCTGAAACTCAAGGCTGATGTATGTGCGCAAATCTCGCCTTCAAGGTTGCTTAAGAAACTTTTTTATGAAACAAAATGTCAATGTTTATGTCTGAGACTTTTTCATTATTCTTTCAAAGATGTGTGAAATCTATAGGCAGTATGAAAGTAAAGTGTAATTATTGTTCTCATTTTAGTAAAAAATAATTTAATAATACACTCAAATTAATAACGTTGTAGAGCACAAACAATAATTCGATCGTGGCTCCACCTTACCCCAATCCGCCTATTTTAGCTGTATTGCATTTGATCATTTTCCAGGTTCAAACAACGCTATTTGCATAAATTAGTTAATTTATTTGCACACAAATATGATATTCATGTCTTTATAGACGTAATTGATCAAAGATTTAAAGTGATTCATTTGTTCAACTTTTTAAAATATTTAAATTAAATAATTAGTGTTTAGTATATTAACTAATTATTTCAACAATAAAACGCATGAAAATATAACTCAAATGTAAAAAGAATCAAATTGCCAAATTAAATATAAAAAGCTGCATCCAAATTGCTGTCCCTGGGATGAGTTCCTAGAATGCTGGCAACATTACCTCGTTGAATAGAAAGGCCAATTTGTTGACCGAAGTATGTACCAGCATTCTGACTACTCGTTGACTCTATCAATCGTTTGGACGAATGCTTCAAAAATAATTTAGCATTTAATACCCACGGTCCCATAGTTTCAACGCCAAATGCCAGAAGTATGTAATCTTTAATTAAGTCTCCATACTTCTGGCACTTGCAAATATCAGCATCGGTCGCCACGACACCGGCTGCCCTGGAAGACATATTAATATGAGAAGGTGTCAGTGTGTCAACGCAAGTAGCGTCCCGCACAAGACTCCTCCCATTCTTCCAGGGAATAAGAGTTAATTCATCGGGTCTCTTACCATCGCCGCGTATTAAACCATTCGGCTCTAATTGAGCCGGTACGTTGGCAGTGACAAGGGCCCTCCGAATAACATCATTTAGAGCCGCGTGCTGGGAAAGACGGCCAGCGCTTCATTGACAATAAAGATCGTGGAGACCCAAACGATTGACTTGAGCTCCACAAGGACAGCAATGTGGATGATTTAAAAATGTGCCCAGTCGTAAGCCGTTCGTTTGAGATCCTAAATTAGCAGAGGAAAGAGCTTGCAACCAATAACCGGATGCCCTAACAGAAACTGCAAGGATCATCTCCTTAATAGAATTTTGACATTTGGATAAAAGGTCAGAATGAACATATTTGCAGAACACGTCGTCCCAAAGCCTTTGAGAACTTAAACATTCGGGGAGGAATTCAACTGGACAAGTTGATTTACTTTACTTAGCTTCTGCACAATAAGAAATTTCCGAAACACCTAAAGAGGAAAATGTTAGTTTTTGAAATAATGATTTTGTACTGTGTGCAGAAGACAAAAAAGTTGGCAAAGCAATAGAAGAAATTTTCCTAATACCAATGTCCCCACACTGGATTGGCAAAGAATTGGCAAAGCTTGGCACTAGGACTTTTCATATAAAGGGCAATTTAAAATTTTGGTGATCCTGAATTAACGTATCCATTGAAAAGAGATGACTTGTGAATTTCCATATTTTTTCATCATTTTAAAAAATATGTGAATTTAGGAACAAATAAACAAAACCGAATAATGTGATAGGCTACATGAGAATTAATTTTGCTTAGTGGAAAAGAAATATTTTCAAATGAGAAATTTGTTCATCCAGAAACCTTGGTATAGAAAAGAAATATTCTAATCCTGTATTGGAAATTAACAGTTAACAACTTCATTAATTATATTCAACCGCTTAGTTTGTTAATTATTTTATGACGGAAATTAATATTTTCCCACAGACATATTTTTTATTTTTTTAATTCTCCGACATTTGGTCCTTAACACATTTTTATCATGAAATTTTATGAAATTCTATTAAAAATGAATGGATCTGACATATAGCTATTACTTTTATATATTTTTCATTTTAATAAATTAACTCTGACTTGCTGCAAACAACTGTCACGTTGCCAATTATATGTGTATACAACTTAGAGGTTATCAGTAACTACTATGTACAATTGATACACAAGTTTGCTAAGCACTAGATTAGTTTCGCAAACTGTGTGCTTAAATATGTATATTGTCCTACTTAAGATGTTGTTTCCACGTCCCCGTATCACCAACTTACTGAAAGCGGGAAGTTTGTGGAGCTTGAGACGTTTTGTTCACGAACTTGGATGTATACTAATGTATGAACGTATACGTAGAACGTATACGTATTTAATAGACACATTTTCTGTTCTATCTTATAAAATCCATCTGTGCTTCTGTATGCTTTTGTATGTTTACGTGAATGACATAATTATATGTGTAAAGGTGGTAGAACTCTTTGTGGTTCGACTCCGTAAGCGTCACCGTCACACTTATTTCTGCCTAATAACAACATTGTTATGCGCTGCTGCGTTCTAGAGTTTGAAGGGTGTGGTAAGGGAGACATACTTATCCGAGGTGTTCCAACTTAGTCCTCATGGGTAGCAACGGTAGCATGGTAGCTAATCTCATGTAAGACTCTAATCTTATCTTGGGTTGACTGCAGATGTCTATGGGCGGCAGTCGCCACTTACCACTCCACCTGAGAGCATGCTCGTTTGCTTCATCCATATTATAGAAAAGGTACTTTGTTCTGTGATAAAAACCACTGTAATTTCGCTTTTATTTGATTTAATTTAAAACAAAAGTAGGTAAGGCTTTTATTTTATTAACCATTATCGTATTGCATCGTATTACATTATTAATAATTAATATTAGGTCTAGGTTAGATTATTCAGGTCTAGGTTTGTGATATAAAAATTTACACTCGCGACAATTTTTACGTGATATAAAATTGTACACTGCAACAAAATGATAGGTCACATCTATCATTTTGATGTATACTATAATACAAAGTTTATATTTTTCTTCTCAGTGCATTAAAATAAAAGCTTGTATTTTAAAAAAAAAAATTCTTATTTTTAATTGTATAATACATAATACCCTTTAATTTGGAACCCATATCAAAGGAGTATGTAAATCCTTATTTTAATGATGGCTGCCATCTTGGATGTAATTTTTTTTTCTTCTTGGTGTAGAATGAAGTTAAGCCCCTTCATTTGTTACGTATATTGGATGGGTTGCAGAAAAATATGTAATCTTATACTTTTTAATGGAGGCCATCTTAGATAGGATTTTTTTTTCTTATTGTATTATATTGTATACAAATTAAGCCATTTCATTTGATATTCATATACGGTGGGCTGTTTATCAATTTTGGATTAACAACAACATTGATTAAACATTATTTCATTGTCACCAGAACTATAAATGTATTCCAAATTTCAGCTTAATCGTACACTGAGGAGTGGGTCAAATCAACTTGCAAGTTTTCACCTTAACATATTTACATACATTGCACGTTAAATAAAAGCTTTTAATAATAAAACAAATCTGTTTATCTAGTTATAATTTTCCTTATCTATGGTAAAAATTAAAAATGGCGAGAACTTAGCAGGCAAATTATATATTTTGGAAACTGGAATCAACGGTAAATGGTTGTATATTAATTGTTGTACTCACACTCGAATATATCTCCATACTGGCTGTAATTGTTCGCTACAATCCCGTCTATTGTCAGCAACATGTCGTCGCTTATAATGGACGGGGCGCACAATGGACCCTGGGTTGACAATTCTGACGTATCACACATGCACAAGATTTATGTGCATGGACAGTACGCCGTTGATAATCTCATCGCATTATGGCTACCGTTTCCAGAGAATTAGTGTTATCAGTTTGTAAAGTGTAATTAGTAGGTTTAATAATCTGATTAGAAGAATTAGTGTGAACGTACGGTTTTAGCTTAATAATATAACATAATAAGAGATAAATTTTTGTAAACGTTTCCTTTTTATGTCATTATTTTTTTGGAGTAAACATATGTTATTAATTCATTTTATTATTCTATGAAACACCAAAAATCAATAATGGTCATCTTAAATTGATTGACGTCATATCCATATTATATTTTCTAATACATGTTGATATGGGGATCTATATTGTAAGTTAAGCACGCACCATACAAATATAAATCAAAAACAAGAAATATCATGATTCTATTTTATTTATCTAACAAATTTTGATAATAAACAGCTTCAAAACTGTGTTATCGGTCCTATGCTCTTGGTACAAGTTTATGCTTTCACAAAATGACCACCATTTACGTTTTGCCCATAAATTGCAATTTAAATTGTACGTTTAAAGCCTAAACGGTGTTCGTTTTGAGGATACTCAATGAATTCATACTACTTGATATAGAAATTTTCAACTTATTATATATTCCTGTTGCCCTACCATGGTTTCCAACTATACTAATATTATAAAGCAATAGACTTTGTTTGTTTGGTTGAACGGGCTTAACTCAGAAACTACTTATTCGAATTGAAAAATTATTTTTGTGTTGAATAGTAAATTTATTGAGAAAGGCTTTAGGCTATATAAAATCACACTATGACTAATAAGAGTGGAGCACCTAAAGAAAATGTTGCAAAAACGGGAAAATATTTTTATTTTTGAGAGCTTTCCTTGCATACGCTGCTTAAACGATGAAAGTTACGCAAAAATCGTGTATTACAAAATTATTTCCCTTTAAAAGTTCTAAGAATGAGTCCGCGACTGCATATTATGTCTAGCTTTTAAGGTTGACTTACTATAACTTTTTTATGGTATTCAAATGAGTTCTAAAATAAAACATTATTTGCGAAGGTGTTTTAATAAACATAATATTTATTCTTATACAAATAATATTTATTACAGGCACTTAATTTTGAAGTTGCCCTTGACAGCATTTGATTTCAACGAATATGTTAGGAGTTGTCATAGTTTTAAAATAACTATGTAACAAAATATTGGTCAAATATCACACGCGCATTTATGTTGGCGGGAGCGGTGAGGCGGTCTCCCGCTGACCGACGGTGTCGATAGCTGCAAGCAGTGCTTCCAGATGCACTGTAATTATATTAGATCTATTGTATTTTTTAACTTTTTACTGTATAGTATAATGGTAAAAATACAGTGTATGAATCTACTGTATTTGCCAACAATTTACTTTTGAGCAAATAAAATGTTTTTATAATTTAATTTGATATATTTACAATTTATTTCGAAATTTGATCGAGGAACGACCTTTTTTTTGGTCGTCAAATTGCAGATAAAGTAGATGACCTTATTTTTTCAATGTAAATTTTCTTTCAATAGTCTTTAAAATGTCATTTACTGTAATTTTCTACAAAATTTAGTATTTATAAGTAGGAGATACTGTAATTTTATAATCACGATCTGCAAATACTGGCTGCGAGGTACCATGCCGAGCGGCTTAGACGGGTGGGCGGCTCCTTGCGGAACGGTTGTGATATATATATATACTTTATATCACCTTTCCAATATTTTTACTAAGCGTTCCTCTATAAGTGTTCTTTTAGTGATCATAACGTAATGTTCTTAAAATAGTTTTTTTAATAGATTGTTATCTAATAAACGCGGGTGTACCCGCGTGGCACAGCTAGTATTTTATAAAAGCTTACTCATACTTTTAGCAAACGTTCCTTTATTCTTCTGTTTCCCGTGTAATTTTTATTACATTTACTTTTGGTGATCATAGCGTGATGTTCTGTTTTTATTAAGACGTTCTTTAATTAACGTGGGTAAAATCGCGTGGCACAGCTGGTGTTTTATAAATTAAAAGTAGCAAACGAGCATACAATCCACCCGATTGAAAATGGTTAATGCCAACCAAGGCCAACTATAACCAATTCCATATATAAAAAGAGTTTTATCGAAAGCTCAAAGATGCGTTTCCGCTCCTTAGGACTAAGATAGTTACTTCAAATGTGAGTCAGCCTGTATCCGAACCCTTTAACCGAAACGCAAGAACTTCACCTACAAATAGGCATGGCGCTGGTACTCCTTCGATCAAACCAAATTGGTTTTACCACTTTAGAAAAGACTTGTTTGAAGATCTTTCTACCTTATCTGTTGTAATTAAGATTACAAGCCATACCAATACCAAATAGTAAAAACATTTATTTACTTCGTACGTTTTACTCTCAGAAATTCTGAAGTCACGTAGTTATACAGGATGAAGTAAATCTACAGCGAACTTCTCTAAACGAGTTCGTGGACCTGAATAGGACAACGCTATTGAGCTGTGAATAGCTTCATGTCTGTTTGTTGGGAGTACTAAAAATTCTTTCTAAGAATTCCATTTTTATAAACTGGGTAATATATATATATCTTTCCTAATAAAAACTAATTACATTCTGATTTAGTAAATATGATAAAGTTTGTATAAACGCACTTGGATAGCGTGGAATAAAAATTTAAATTTATATACTAGGAAACCGTGCCAAGCAGTGGGGTTGACGTTCGATGGTAGTTTGTGGAATTTCCTACAGTAGGTGAGATTGTTAGTTTTTTTATAATTGGTTAAAAAAGTCCAATATTAACAAGTTGAATTGTACAGGATCAAAGATAATTTACAGCGAACTTGTCTAAACGAGTTACGAGAGCTCCTTATTCTTGTGGCTATTATTAAAATTAAAAAGATGAATGTATGAAGTTTTAATTTTAAGAAAATATTTTAATTCAAGACTAGTAATATTATAACCTTGAACAGTATAGTATTGTTCGTTACTTCAGCTTGTTAAAATCTCTCGAAGTCTGGATAAACAGAATTTATCCACAAAATCTAGGTGCATTTTCTCGATAAATCCACAATGAACTCGTGTGTCCGAATGAGTTTGTGGACCCGAACGAGATAAACACCATCACTTTAGCCGTGAATAGGACGGCGGAAAATGTTGAGAACGGCTTTTGTTACTGTAAAATTCTTTTACAAGCTTCACTATGCATGTATGTCCAGATTGTTTATGTAATGTTAACTTAAGAAACAGATAGACTTGATTTCTTTAACATTGAAACATACAAGATTTGTCGATTTACGTAGTATAAACAAGTATACATAAACTATAAATATGTATATTCATTATTATGAACATTTTGTGCATCGGCGCTCTCCGAGGAGTGCCTTGATCTTCAGGAATCTCTTCCCTACTGAACACTTATTGGTAAACAGTCTAAACACTTCCAAGTTTTATTTTCACATAAAACATAGTTTTTCATCCCTTCGTTTTATTTACAACAAGGCAGGAAGTGGGATTTCTAATTAAAACATTAGTCAACAATGTTTTTAATATATTAAAACATATTACATAAATTCATATACCAAACGTAATTAAATATTACAAAAATAATTAGAAATATTTTCAACATTTAAATATTGTTAGCCAGTTTATTTACTATTTTTACATAAATGAAGTTATGAAATTCATCATTAACGCCCATTTTTATAGAAAATAACATTAAGGCCAAAATACTATTAATAATCTTTTATAAAAAATATTGACATTCATAAGTTAATCAGTAATTAAGTAATCTTAACATATATAAATTACGACCACGTCGTAATCTGTTGAGTTGTATTTCTGTTATATGATTTTAGGGTTCCGTACCCAAAGGGTAAAAATCGGATCCTTTTACTCCGTTGTCTGACTGCTCGCCTGTTCGTCTGTCTATCACCAAGCTGTAATTTTTTTACAGATGATGTATTTCAGTTGCCACTATAACAACATATACTAAAAGCAGAATAAAATAAATATTTAAGGGTGCTCCCATACAACAAACGTGATTTTTTTCCCGTTTTTTATAGATAATGATACGGAACAAGAGGAGGCATTGATTTAAAAAAGAGCGTTTTAACACAGTCAGATATATTACATGGTAGTTTTTCTCTGGTTGGATATTTACAAAAAACAATACATTTTGCTGCCAGATAATAAGATTAAATCAATTATTGTATACAAAGAAATATTGAACAATTAAAATTATCATAATCATTTTGGTAATCACTTGAAAGGTAACAAAAAAAGGTAGTTTGAAAGGTAACAAACACCAAGATTTTTCATAATAGAGCATACATGTTTTGCAAAATTGGCATGCAAATTGATAAATATGTACATACATATGCGGTCAAAACATAACCCTCCTTTTAGCAGTTGGGTAATAAACCCTAACATTTTAGTATTAAGAACCACACCAAAAAAAAATGCCCAACGAAAAACAAAAATATAATTCATCTCAGATCTATTGCTACTAAAGATTTCACCAGAGCTGGACTTAAGGCTTAACTTGGCTAGAGGTTCTATTACCTTTGTTGTATTACCAAATTTAATCATCAGATTTTTTTTCCTATTTTGCGCGTCTTCACGTAAATAATTAACTACATAAATTTGAACTACATATAATATATATTTTGGTATCAAATTGAAGTAGCAGACGAGCATGCAGTCCACCTGATAGAAAGCAATTATGGCCGTCCATGAACATCAGCAAGCCACTTCATATAAACATGGTCGATCACAGATGCATTACTCCCGAGGACTAAG
>MOOZ01000549.1:195380-208141 GCA_002930495.1 Cecropterus lyciades | reverse complement strand
AGAAATAGGTGTGGCGGTGGTTCTATTCTGGTTCTACCTCCTGGTAAATAACTATTTGATTTCCAACAACTTTTTTCATTGTCCATATACATAATAATTCTTGAACAACAATTGCATCAGTTTCGTGAGTTCACTAAATGAGTAAGTTTGTACACTTCCTTCCTCCTTGTCTGTCGGAACGAGTGCTTGAATACTTGAATCAGACATATACTTGTTTGTCTCAAATATAATTAGGAAGTGTTGTTCCTTTTTTTATTTTGTAAGGAAACTTTTGATTGGCTTACCAGCATTAAGTTGTTCGAATCGAACAACTGTTTTTTTATTTTATTTCAGTTAACTTGTAAACAATTATAAGCTATTATCTACTGATATTTAAAATCATTTTTTGCAGTTGAAGTAACTTAATATCCGAGACAAACCTAATTCATATAAATATAGGTACTTCTTAATTACCTAATAGTAATGAAAAAAAAAAACAATGTATATATTTTATTTTAATTATCAAAACATGAAATAAATTGAATTTATGGTTTATTGTTTTAATGAATGAAATGTGTTTTACAAATTACTTTATACATTTTGTTTTTTACTTCCCTTTGATCGGGTTAATGTTACATTATAGGAACGCGATTTGATATGGTATTATGACCCAAATATGCGAATATATAGTACCACTTGCAGACAGTGTATAAGACAAGTCTGTGTAATGTCTCAAATAGAGTAATATATGTTTAAAAATGTGGCATAACTCCTCCAGGTAAGACTGCCGTTCCATTTTTATCTCTATATTATACTAACAGTGTTAAGCATTTGCTTTAGTTTTTGGGAAGTAGTAAGTTAGACACGACGCATAGTCGACCTCACAAAGCACTTCATTCTTATTTAAATATTATACATTTCGTTTTGTTTTTGAAACGAGTTCTTTAACGCGGCTCACGGGGTGTGCAAAGTGGTAGAAATCGTCACATAACGCATAACGCACGCGCACAGCACAGAACAGCTATGCGCGTGCGTGTATCGAGAAAGCATGGAAGCCGGGCTAAAATAAAAACCTATTATCTTACAACTTACTCATTTATGTCAATTAGCATATCATAAAGTGTGAGTGAAACAAAACACGTCTGTTTGTTTTTAACCGTCTCCCAAAGGAGAGAGGTTATCTATTCGTCACGTATTTTTTTATGTATGTTCCGGCTTTACACCGCGATGCGATTACTGATCAATACGGTTTGAACGACATTCGATGCGGTTAGTTTGTTAGTTTCACAGGGGATCCTATTTTATGGAAATTGAAAAAAATTCGGCAGTTTTCCCGGAAAATCGGTATAACACGATTTCTTATCATCTTGAATAACTCGGGTGTTTTTAAACCGATTTAAATTTTTTTCTTCATTTGATGGGAAATTTCAGGACAGAACTTGTTTTTTTGGATACAGGTGTGATCGGATAGTAAACTCTTCAAGTTATGTGGTGGAAACCACCATCACTTCCCCTATTTTTTAAATAATTTGGGATAACTCAGCTTCTACCGACTCTCATGACACTTGAAACTACCATTCGGTATGTAAGACAAAATCATATGATGAAAAATTTGACCTTTCACTCCTCGATCCTAATGATACATGGGTACTGCTAGCCTAAACTATAGAATTTAGCCAGTCAGTAACCTTATTATATATTTCTAAGCATTTAAGCTTAGAAATATATAATAAGGTTACTGAGCAGAGACATACCATAAAAAATTTGACCTTCAACTCCTCAACCATGATGATGCAGGGTACTGTTCGCCTAAACCATAAAAGTACGTCATTTGGTGCTTACGAATAATGAGAATATTGAGCTGGGACATACCATGAAAAATTTGACCTTTAACGAAGAGTTGAATCCTGATTATGCAGGGGTATTTAAAACGGATATGTAATAAGATTACCAAGCAAGAATATTAAATGAAATTTTGATCTTCAACTCCTAGCCCCTGATGATGCAGGGTACTGCAAGCCTAAGTCATAGGAGTTAGCCATTTGGTGCTTACAGATATATAGTAAGATTTTTAAGCAATACAAACGATGGAAATGTTGACCTTGAAGGTCCAAATTTTCAATGTTCTTAAACCTGGGGGTAGTTAATGCCTAAACGAGTTAGGCATTTGATACTTACCGTTTGGCGTATATGGCTTAGAATTAGGTTGAGTCGTAGCATTTTATATAGGATGGATTAGGTTAGGTTGGAACATAAAAGAAAATATAAAACTAAGCGAGCAGGGCGCGGCAGCGCCATGCGAGCGGTGCCTCTAGTTCATATAAATTCAGATCTAACCTTTATTCTCCTTAATACAATTTATAAAAGTGTTGTAAGTGTGGCTTAGATTTAGGTTTAGGTTAAATTTTATATATTGAGGCTTGAATTAACATTTGCATTTATTTTTGCGTGTACATTTATATTTAAAAAGCAGAACTAGTGAAATTATATTAGTACAAATATAAGTATATCACTAAAAAGCGTGAAAAAAAAAATAACAAAAAATAAGACCGACTTCCATGCCACGAAAAAGTAAAAAATAATTCAAATATGAAGTTCTGAAGCAAAATATCACGCTTTCTGTATGGGAGCCTCCCTTAAATAATTAGTACCTGGATGACCGAACTTTGTTCGGTATATTTCTATCGGTAATCGTGTTTTGAAAAATAAAATATTTAGTTATAAGATACGAATTTAGATTAAGATACATACTGATGAAATATGAATAATATTGTTCAATTTTATCGACTTAATTAAAAAAATGGATATTAAAAGAACTGGATTGGTGACATGCGGATGTGAACCGGGGTGTCCTGGTTGGAGACAACCCGATTTTTCACCTGAGCCACCATAACATAACAACAAATGCCGAAATTTACCTTGATATTCTAATGATATTGTAGCAATTTTTTATCACTGAAAACACGGGTAAAACGACGTCTTCTGAGAATGAAACCTAATTAAATCGATTTATCTCCCCAAAACTCTTTTCGTAATAATTTTCACAAAAATCGAGCAATAATAATCACGTTTTGTATGGGAGCCCCGCCTAAATATTTATTTTATTCTTTTTTAGTATAATTTTTTTTGTCTTATCGGCAACAGAAATACATCATTTGTGAAAATTTTGACTGCCTAGCTATTACGGTTCATCTGATACAACCTGGTAACAGTCAGATAGCGAAGTCATATTAATAGGGTTCCGTTTTTAGCCTTTGGGTACGGAACCCTAAAGATTTCAAATGGTTGTCTAATTATTTTTACTTTATAATGCTAACAAATATAAATGTTCTATCCAAGACCTCAAAATATTTTAAGTCGGCTATCGACTTAATTTTCTAGTTTTATGTTTGGACGTCTGAATGGCTGGTCAACCTTAAATGTTTAAATTATTTTTATTTATGAAATAAGCAATATTTCTATTATTATTATAAGCAAATATAAGCTATTTTTAGGCACAATTTTAAAGCTATATGTGACTATTGACCTTTCGGACCTTTTTGCGGTTCTGTCGCTTACAAAGAAATCCTCTTCGAACTTTCTTTATTACCACGTATTGGTGTATTGGCTGTATGGATTGAACTTCGTTCCTGACAGGGGTCCCTCGACCGCAGAATATTTTTATTGATGAACGACGTACATGGACCGCAGTACCTTCCTATAATCATGAGGGATTCATGACTTAAATCCGTAAATATGCAACTGCGTAATTATTTTTAAGGAACATTATTACGTAACGTAGGAAAAGAATATTTTAATAATTATAGTAATCATTGTTGTGGTTTTTGTAATAAATCCGGAATATATAAATAAAAGTTCTTGATACAGACATGTTTTGCACATAACTTTTTTGTATGCAAAAATATCACGTTACGGTGCGACGACACTAAAAATGTATATTTTCAAATGAAGCTGTAGTTTCCTTCTACGACGTCACGTCTAAAAGAAACAGCAATGTATGACTGTAAAAATATAAAGTGTAATAAAGCATTGTTTTTTTCGTAAAATATTGCAAGGTAGGTTTGATTTGACATGGAAACTTTGAAATAGACGTAAGTACTTACCTCATGCGTTAAGTTTCGTAAGTACTAAATTATAACAAGTGGTTCTATCTCTCATGAATATATCATACACTCATTAGCGGTTCAAAGATAATAGATAATATAATATATTATAATAGATAATATAATGATAATAGATAATATAATGATAATATGAAGATAAGGAGGTACCTGTTTCTTATTTTAATTGGGGGACGGTCCCTATTTATTACCACAAGGTATGACACAGGCTCTAAACGTTACCACTCATATCCATACATAATAAATATTAAGGATCTTTATGTACGTAAATCGCATATATTCGAACGAAAACTATAATTATAAATTTCTATAATTTTCTGGTTATGTGTCATAATATGTAATATTCTGTATGTAATATTCTGGTTTATGGTGTCTGAAATCTCATCAAGTCAAAACTCCTGAATGTAATTTTAGAAATAATATAAATTCATGGTTAGCATGATTAGGTTAACATTTAGACTTTATTCCCATAAAATCCGTATATTAAAATCAATACTCATTACAATTAAAATTCAAAAGAAACTTTTATAATATTCTTTTACTTAGTTAACGATAAACAGGTACTTCAAATAATAATCAAAAGTTAAAAATTCCGTTAAATGTATGTCCGTTGTCATGTTACATTTTTAAACTTACACTCTCAGAGTGATTAATAAAGTTTTACGCAACATATAAACCAGAGAAAAGTCCCGATAACAACGAACGGTAAAACGCCTTGTTTATTTTCTTTCATTGCCTCCCTCAGCCACTTTATCTTAACTAAGTTCCAATTAAAATCCAATGTCAGGAGCACATCTGAGCGCGGGGATTGTTCACCGACATATTAGCAGCAATAATTTAGGGATAATGCTCGTGTAATTTCACCGAGAGGCAAATCTATGGCCCTTAATAAACGCGAGCAAGTCTATTGGATAGAATAATTTGAGAAAATTACTGCTTAATACTCTTAATGAAATTACAAACAATAATTGGTCGAGCTCTTGATTTTAGATAACTTAATTAAGCGCGGTGAGTACAATAATACCAATAAAAGTTATAGAAAGTAAAGGAACACGATTTTGTGGTCACAGTGGTCAACTGACATTATAGGGGGTGCAACTGATGAGCCATAACTTCGTTTTCTTGTCGTCATCGTTATAGCCGTTCATCCATTACCATCACACAGCTGAATAACTATGTTCTAATTTATTTAACTGTGTCCTATTTTTTTTATAACCATTGCACTGGCCATGTGCGAATTGGTTGACATCACCCACCTTTGAGAACATTTTAAGAACTCTCAGACTCACTCCCCAGTTTTCACAAGTTTGATAAATTAAGAGATTGCATGCTGGGAATGGAACCTCGTACCTTCAGATTGAGAGACCGAATTACAAACCTTTGAGCTATCATTATTGTGCTAAGAAAAATAAAGGTATTTAAAAGAATTAAGATATTTGAACTTATTTTCTACGTAGTTTCACTACTGCCTACTAAATATTATTTATAGGCAGTAGTAGAACTACGTACTTTCGTGTTACTGTTCTGTTTATACAATTGTTGGTTTATTTGTTTATTTTTTTATGCCTATTACAACAAATGCTTTTTTAGCTGATACTTAGTATTAAGTAGTCAGGAAAGGCTAACAAAACTCTAAAAAAAATCTAAAAAATTCTAACAAAGTTAGGTCAAAGCTATCATCTGTCAAATGAAAGTGCACTTTGCAGACTGCAGTCTGTCCTAAATGGAATTGAAATGACAACGTAGCATCAAACCCTTAATGTCTTTGTTCCAAGTTGCGACGTTTCGCTGTTTGGGTATGTTAACAATACAAATACATGAATTAAAGTATGTCGTTAGTTTATGCCATTATCATTTATTTTAAGGGTTTGAATTTCCGATATCTGACCTGAAGCAATGGTTAGCTAGTCTTGTCTTTATTTCGTCGAGAGAGAAAGTTCCGGGACCCGTTTTATGGAAGGAAGGTTTGTCTTCGCTTATAGATACCTATGGATTTCTGCGACAACATTGGTTACCTTTTTTTGTTTCTTAAACAGTTCATTTATAAATAAATAATCTTTGTGGGCTTCGAAGCACAACCAGGATTGCGAAAACGTAATAATTATTGATATAAATTAAACATCATTAAAAAGAGGACTGCTTCAATATTTCAGGTAGCCGTCACTATTATTCTAGTCAAATTGCAAAATAATTTTTAATTTAATTATGAAATGGAACCTTTTACAAACATCGGTCATCTAAGCAAAATCAAAAAAGTCAGAAAAATACTGAAAAATCAACTATTCATAAACAGACTTGTAGGAATGAGATCTATAGTTACATAAAAAATGGCACAGTAACAATTAATAAAAAATAGGTTTGACGATGAGTATGCGTCAAAATAGTACAACAAAAGTATTTTAATTTATATATTTTTGTAATAGTGGAAAAAGCTTGAAACCCATTTTTTATAAGAATAAAAAGAATCGTTCCGTCGCCGCATTTTTTCTCTGTTCACAGGCGCCATGTTCAAAAATATATACAATTCAATGATATGTAATATGTTAAAATCCATCAAGCCGTTCGAGAAACATGACCCTCTCTCTGACGCATTCGGGTAATAAGATAAAGACGTGTCAATTATGTAAATTTTAAAAGCGCACAACAAAGTCCGCAACGTGATATGTAAGCACCAGTGTCTTGATTCATCTACGGCACCCATGTGTTATGTACGAGATGACTGATTTCATGTCATCAACTCAGTGCCCGTGTCTCACCTTGAAAAATGAAATGAGAAGATTTTTGACATAAATCTCGTGCATTCCTACATTCATAAACTTCGTATGGTATTACAAGGCAAACAGAAGTAAATAAACCTGTTGGTTAATATAATTTACTTACTGAAGTGAGAAACGGAAAAATTGTCACCAACAGCTAGTTTAGGGTAGACTTCCTATCCGCTTCATGCAGAAGGGGATAACTATTTTAGTTTTAGAAGTAAAATATTGAGCTATCTTGACATCGGTATTTCGACGATTTAACGACTAACAAAAAGGTCGCCAAATATTTTGCCGCCTGTTAAATATGCTAACAGGGCACCAGTTGAGTTTAGAGGATTTTCGGCGGCGACTAATCTGCTTACGTTGATAAGTAAAGTCAAGTTAATATTTAGATTTTCACGTTCAAAACCTATGAAGTGAGAATAAAAGGCAGTGTTTAATTATATATAAATTCACCTCACAATTTCACAGTTTTCCCTGTTGTCGTTTTCCCTGTCATAGTCGATTTGTATAAAGAAAATAAAATTTGAATTGCAGTCCTAAACTAGACAATTATAGTTGAAATTTCATAAAGGGTAAATTTCCCTCACTGATTGTATTTATAGAGTCTGTTCACGTTTATTAAGAGCTGTAGATTTTCCGGCGAAATTAGACAAACATTAACATTGAATTATTGCTGCTAATGCACTGATAAACCATCCTAGCACAAATATGCCTGACGTACGATAATGAAATAATAAGAACGATAAGTTATTTTCAATATACCTCGGTTGAAGGGAAAGACCTGTGTTCATTTGTGGGATATAAAAGTATTACATACTCTTTTCTACTGCATCATTCGCTTACGATTTGCTTCGTTTTGCAAGTCGTAAGAAAAATATAAACAGAATATTACAAATATCTATAAGCAGCAAAAACCATCATGCATGAACTAACTTGCTACATCCATTAATTTAAAAAAAATCACTTTAAATTTATAAAGGTTGGCATGTAAGTTATACTCATAGGTTTAGTGACCTTCGTATGACACATAATTTTTATTTGAGGAAGCCCTTAGTTTTTGGAATTAGCTATACTTCACTGATTGACGTCAGATAGAACCCCCGTTCTATATGAAGTTAATTCCTGATGTCTGTCCATTAATCACGTGATGTTTTTTTTTGGCATTTTTTAACCCACCTCTCCACCTTGTATCCCACATGTTGAGGTTTTAGGCTACCCCACTCCCTCTTTAAGACGTGTATTTTTAGTATCTTACCTACAAAGGATCATATTTTTTTAAATATTTATAAAATAAAGGTATGAGTATCATCATCAAATTTTATTGTAGAATATTAAAGACTACAATAATGTCTAGAGGTAGACACGAATACACGCAACGCCGTTTTTCGGTTGACTAATCGCGCGTTTGCCGAAAAAATAAATACACGTGATATATTACTACATCCCCTCCTCCGTGTCACATTTCGTGATTTTTTATGGATCCCTCCCCCCTTTCGAGCCTCACGTAACCTTAAAGTGCAATGTATGGGCGAAAATGTAAATAATGATCGTTTTGAAAAATCGTGGTAGCAGTGTTATGCGCTGCCATGTTCTGGTCTGAAGATTGTGGTAAGAGAGATACTTATCCGAGGTTTATCAACTTAGAAATCAGGGGTAGCAACGCATCCTCCTTACTTCAGATAAGACTCTGCTTTTATCGGTGATTGATTACAGATGTCCATGGGTAGCGGTGGCCACTTACCATCAGGTTGACCGCATGCTCGTTTGCTACTTCCATTTCATACAAAGCGAAGGCGAAAGCAAAGGTGGTAGAACTCTTTATGGTTCCATCGCCACACCTATTTCTGCCTTATAACAGCAGTGTTATGCGCTGCTGTGTTCTGGTATGAAGGGTGTGGTAAGGGAGACATACTTTTCAGAGGCATTCCATCTGTGGCTAACCTTAGGTGAGACTTTGATCTTACCTAGGGTTGATTACAGATGTCCATGGGTGGCAGAAGCCACTTACCATCAGGTGGGCTGCATGCTCATTTGCTATAAAAAAAAACAATACAAATAAACGCAATGAAACCGTACTAAAGGCACAAATAAAGTTCATGTTCTATTACTACATCAATTTTATACAAAAAAAAAAACATGAGAGAAGAGATAAATAAATACAGTAACTTAAACTGTATTTATATATTGCAGAGATACAATTCTCATCCACAAGTTAAGAGTGCTGATCCCTGTAGCGGTGTGCGGTTCCGCGGTTGTAACTTGTTTAAACCGTTACTCAGTTACTCAGCTCAAGTTTTTTGTACTTTGTGTTCATATATTACCATTACCATTCCTATGAAAAATTTTCATTCTCGGTGTCCATAAATTTGTTAATAATATTATTAGAAGTTTCATTTTGATTTCAAAATTATAAGGTATTATTTGTTTTTTTTTTTTGTAGTCATTGCCTGTTCGTTACTCGGAAGTAATATAATATGACGCATGTGATAGTGTGGAGTATCACTGTATCACTGAATCATCACAGTATCACTGAATCATATTACATGAATCTGTTGTTAAATACAAATAAAAGTGGACGTTATTAGTGGCAAACGAGCATGCAGCCGCTAATGGTCACCTGTAACCAACCCCAGATAAGATCAGACTCCTACGTTCGATCAAAAAAGACATATACCTTAAGAGAATAATAATAATATATAAAAGGAAACCACATAAACTCCAACAACAGTGATTTAAATAAATTATTTAAATGCCTGATGTAAATGGAACCCGGAACGTGAACTTGTATACAAAGACTATTATTTATTTGATATAAAAATGGCAATTCAATTCCATCTGGGCCCACACTTACGTCATGAACAAGTTGTGAGTGCTAAACCCTGTTGCGGTTCGTGGTTCCAACTTGTCACACCCGAGTTTTGTATACGGATTTGCATTGACTATTTTTGGGTATTGCATCATGGTAAGTTTCCGTCATCTATTATGCTATGTCTCAGGTGACAAAAGTTTAGTTTATTATACTTTTAATCTAGCATTATTACATTATTTTTATGTTCATGTATTTTGAACATTATATGAAATGAATAATTTTATCATCGCATCATTCGATGGAGTAAAAATTAATCGTTCTACTCTGACTTTTTAGAAAGTTTTTCTTTTAAAGCCTGTGCAGAGACGTGGTAAGGTGGAAAACATTGGTGAATTTAAAAATAGTTTTATTGTAGCAAACGAGAACAGACCTAAAGGTAGATCGCTTATTAACGTAGATATCTGATATCAAAGGAAAATAAATTGAGTTGAAGACTAGCTGATTTCTCTGAGGTTCACCTTAGAACTAAATTACAATGTTTCATTTAGGTGTAGTTTTTAATCCAGGAAATGGGCAGCGGTATCTTTCTGTGTAACATCAGCATCCACTACACGCATGCCAGGCGCACACTATTGGCAATATTCGGCGCGACATTGTAGCACAATTTTAACGAGCAAAATATAGGTGTATCTTGTCCGAATTTGATAGCTCATCTATAAATATTATTTTTTACTTTTGAAATGTTTTTTCATATATCGTTGGGAGTTTTAATAATTTTAATTTAATTTAATTTTTTTTAAACTACGTTTGGCATTGTTTTATTTAGATATTTGCCTGCGTTTGTAAGTTTTTCTTAGAGTATATATATCACATCAAATACGAGGTGATGTGATGTTTATGATGAGATGATTATATTTGGTATGCGTTCAATATTTAACATTTCACCTACCTCAGTATATACCTTCAGTTTTTTTAATGTACACGTCAATTCTTTCATTTGATACTCTACTTGTGTATATTTGCTAATATTCAACTATTCGTCCCCGCTTTCACCCCCCTATACATTGTTAATGCCTGGCCCGATACTGAAAACATATTTAATTTTGATATATACGTCATGCCCTTTCATTTGATACCCCACTTGAGTATATATGACCGTATTCGATTATTTAACCCCCTTTACCACTCATACCTAGTAACTGGCTCAACCAATTTTGATTAAACATATTTAACTATAGCATACTCATTATACTCTTTTTTTTAATTATTTATAAAAATATGGTACATGCAGTCACATATATAATTTTCTTGCCAAACTGTACAGACAGTTTGTTGGCAAGTAACATGCCCAGCTATTAATTAATATTTGTACCCGCCTAAGAAAATTTAACATGAAACAACAAAAAAAAGAAATAAATATTTGAACAACAAGTATAGTAGTTTGATACCCCACATGGATAAAATTGACAAAATTCGATTATTTCTCCCCACTTTTAACTACCATATCTAGTAACTGGTCGAACCGATTTTGATCAAATACATCTTATTGTAATATAGACGTCATTTCTTTTAGTTTTATACCCTTGATACTTAGATAAATTTGACAATATTCAATATTCCTCCTTATTTTCACCCCCTATATCTAGTAAATAGCTAAACCGATCTTAAATGTAAATTATTTATTATGCCCTTTTATTTCATATCCCATTTGTGAATATTTAACAATATTTGATTTTCAGCACCACTTTCACGTCATATTTAAGAAACAGCACCCGGAAACCTGCTGTGTAACAAAAAAAGCATCCAATTCGGTTCACCCGTTTAGGAGCGACGTGTCCACAGACAGACACACAGACAAACAGACATAGCAGTCAAACATATAACACCCCTTTTTTGCATCGGGCGTTAAAAAGAAAGTAATTGCTGGAATTATATGTCTGAAAGTATAAAAAAATAATTGAATCGTGTATAAAGTGTCAATCATTCTGATATAATAAGAAATAACAATGTAAAAATATGATAAAGTTATGATGGCATATGGCAGGAGAATAGGAGACGTGCCTCACGCCATGAATAACGTGGACCTGGCGCGAGACACTATCGTGTCTCCGGATAGAATGGTTCTTAGTGCAAAATCGTTAAATTTGATTAAGACCATCTGAAGTACGATGTCGACAAAAACCATTAACCCTCAGTGACTTGCAAACAAAGAGAAAATTTCTGAATTTACGGCTTTAGTTTAGGGATAGAAAAGCAATTAAGAACCCATTAACAAAGTAAGTGTGGACAGCGTAGAGGTATTGCCACCTGCTCCCGTCCATGGATTTAACGGCCGCTTTGGCCATAGATTTTACGATTATTGCCGTCCTGTTCATGGAGACTTGCCAGTGAATTTGACTTTTCTAGCACTCAATTATAAGATTTGATATGCATCATAGCTAACTTGTAAATAGAATAAATAACCTCTAAACTAATGATTTCTGTCTTTATAGGGTTTAAGTATAGTCGTATTATATTTTATGATTCAGTATATTGGTATACTCTATATGTCGAAAGTTCCTTCAGAGATCCTGGAGCCCTCTTCGTAGCGTCGAGGATGACCACTGAAGATAAAGCGGTAAAAATCCTCCCTAACCTGGCGTCGCTCCTACAGTGTTTTCCCATCGAGATCAAAAACAGTAAAAAAATGGTCAAAGGTACATTTGCTACCCCAGAAGGATAAACGCCTCGGCGTTCAAATTTATAAGTATACCTCCCTAACCACACTCTTCAGACCAGAACACAGAAGAGTTTAATACTGCTATTATAAGGTGAGAAATAGGTGAAGAGGTGATACTTCTGCAGACGAGTCACAAAGATTTCTACCGCCTTTAAAAGTACTTACCTACTAAGTTAACATAAGTGTGTTAAGGAAGATTTAAATAAGAATCGAAATTTTAATTAAACGCTTAATTCAATCTACATACAATCTATTTACCATCTTTTTTTTTTTTATGTGGGATTTTTACCGCACTAAAACCCCCCCGGTGGCCGACCTCGGCGTTACGAAGAGGACTCCGGGATCTCCAAAGGAACGCAACCGGAGTCCTC
>MOOZ01000549.1:171958-183971 GCA_002930495.1 Cecropterus lyciades | reverse complement strand
TAAGGTACGGCGGCGGTACCGGTAAAAGTATAAAATAGAGATTATTAAAGGTATAAAATTTCGGTTAATGTATGTCACGTTACATTTCTTTTAAACGCGGGTGAAACCGCGGGCTCAGCTAGTCATATATAAGATACACAAGTGTATTGCACGAATTTTAATAGGCGTATATATGCTTTTGTGCTCAGTGTTTACTGGCTCTCGTAAGCTAAACTCAATTTTCAAGTTTCATATTTATCTTAGTTCTCTGAAATAAAAAATTCATCTAACATAGATTTTAATATTAAACTTGTCTTCGATATCATATCATGTACATATTCGTTAATTTCTGTTTTAAAACCATATCAAACTTTAAATTATAAATGCGAAAGTTTGTGAGGACGTGTGTATGTTTGTTACTCTTTCACGTAGAAATTACTGATCCGATTTGGGTGAAATCTGGCAAAACATATATTAAACTGCATGGTAAACATAGTTTATGACCTAAATTAACACGTAGGTTATTCTTTATCGTGGTAGATAGATGAAGCGGAGCCGCGAAAAAACCTTTTTTTTTAATAAATTTAATATCTATTAAAATATTTATGATATGATGATGCGGATAATTTGCAACTGTTACAATACTAATGCTGTTCTACAAAGCCTCCTAACGTTTCTATTTGGTGGCGTATAGTCGCCAGTAAGAATTTAACGTTAGTTACACTTCACCAGTTAGGAACAAGTGTGACAATTGAATAAATTTATATATAATATTCAATGAAATTCAATAAAATTTATATCAAGTATGTGTATGTAAATAAGAATGTATCTACTAAAAAATGGAAGGCCTCGTTCTGTCCTATGTGACAGCGTAGTTTGCATTATGTTTTACAAAAGAACTTCTAAGCTTGCCGATCTCTCAGTAAAATTTAAATAAAATTATACAATAATTAAATACAACATGTACAAAAATTAATAGTTAAGATATAAAACAAACAATGCTGTAAAATCAGCGTCGATGTCGCTGGGCAAGGTCCCCAGGATACTGGCAACATTTCCTCTTTATTATCTTTCCGATCTCTTAAAGAAGTATTTATACGAAATATGACAATGTACCACGACGACACGCGTGGCGGAGCGGTCACCATACCGGTCTGACACGCAGTGGGTCCCGTGGTCGTTCCCCGGCCAGACAGAAACCTGAATGATGAATTTAGATTTCTGTTCTGTGTCTGGGTGTTTGTGTATTCGTGTTTGTGTCCATGGCACCCACGACACAGGAGAAAATCCTAATGGGGGCTATGAGTGTAGAAAGCGTGTATAAGCGTGTAATTATGTTCAAATGATCCACTGTAATATTTCTTAAGAACAGGCAGTTAGAGAGGGAACAGTTTCTCCGATAAAAATACAATAAAAACTATTGCTAGTGCTATGCCTTTTATATGATTAAACAAGAAGCTTGTTTGGCTCAGATGGCGAAATAAATTCTAATACCTGAGGTATGGGCGGTGTCGGGCGTCCAACGAAGTTCTTTGCTCTCGCCTCCACGAAGGTAGCGGATGCAGGATGAGGAAAGAAGAAGAGGTCTCGAGCTCGCCAACCTGGTCGACTCTTGCCTCCGAGGTGGCGCCACGGTACTCCGCCATCTTAACAGCTAGCTCCACCGTCAGTTTGTTCAAGTCACGCTTCACCCGGGGGCAGAGGGTGCGCACCCATAATCGGCGTAACTTTTCTTGCAAAGTTTTCTCTCCAGGTGGGTTGGGAGTCTGGCGCGTTTGTAGGTCTTCGGTATAAGGGTGGTTGCTGCATCCAGCGCCACCCGGACTGAAGCCGAGAAGGCCCAGGCTGCAGCTTCCACCCCTTCAGGTGTGCTAAGCACCTGGGAGAATTTAAGCCCACCCATAGTGGTCTGAAAGGACTCCCAATCCACCCTTCGAGCGCTCGAAGGCCACCGATGCGGCTCCCAGGCCAAGCGCGACCAGGANNTGAGTGTTCAGATCATACAGCACCTCCACGTGGACTGGGCAACGGAGACTCCTGTGGAGAATTATGTCCAGGACATCCGGAAGACAGGACTCGTCTGAGGGGATCTGCGTATGTGACTCTGGCCCAGTCACCTCGTAGCCCACCTTCTCGGAGTCAACGTACAGCATGCGTCCCACTTGATTGACGAGTCTGGCCCCCAAGCCTTCCACCTCATGGTTAGTGCCCTCTGCCGCTCATTTCTGAGTCTTACCTGATTGACTGCAGTTGACAACAGATGCTTTGCTACTCCCGAGTACTAAGATAAAAAGCTTCAGATAAGTATGTCTCACTTATGACAACCTTCAAACCAAAAATATGTGTGGCGATCTATAATTGAACCAAAATGGGTTCTACTACTTTATTCCATTATATGGAATTAATCTTTTAGTTTACTATAATCATTACCTGATATGAACTTAGTACTTGGTAACTAGTAATCATTGTTTCCTCTCAAGAAACTGATACCTACAAACATATTAAATTATCATAGAAACTCTAATATTATTAAAGCAAGTACCTGCTTTTCAATTTTACTCGACTTAATAGTATCGTATTTCTTACTTAACCTTCTTATATGTTACATTTAGGGGCAATATTAGTCTTAGCAGTGTTCCTAATTTAGTAGTTTTAATATTAAAGAAGTTCTTATGAAACTTAGCAACATACTCTAAGCACACCTGGACTTCATGGTACCTACTCTTAAACTTGTCCTCGGAAGTCTTGTTCGTTATGAACAAAATTTTAATTAATATTCTGAGGTTCTTTAGTAATTTAGGCAAAAACTTCAATGAATAACTTTCGAATATATGTAGTACGTATTTTCTTACGTATTAATTAAAATATTACTCCAATATTTCTACTCGCAGCTTCTTATTTTTTTTTTATATTGCATCAAACATACCACTGTTAAAATGTAACTATTAGGTCTGTTTTTTTTGAAAATATGTTTTCTCAACTGTTAACGAACAAATATCGCATTGTGTTTACTTCAATGCCTTTTATTACTGGCCTATTCATTCATCAATGTTTGGTTGTCAGCCACTCTACGGACATTCCGATAACTTAGCCCGATTCCCAATAAATTCACTTCAATCTTACCTCCAGACCGCTTTACTTTCAAATGCTCTACAAAGAATAAATTTCCAATTCGAATATTAGAGAAGTTTTACAATAGACGCTTCCTGTAACAAACTCAAGTTTCAAATGCCGTTATTCAAAATTGTGCCTTTGATAAGAAATTGAATAGATATCAGAATCGCGAATATTGCTAAGTTTAATGGTAGCAATTTACATTTACGCGCCCTGAAATTGAATAGATCAAATCCAGATACCAATAAGTTGATTATTACTTTGGTTTTGTGGTTAATTTTCTGGCCAACCGTTGAAGAAATAATCATATATATTTGATAACGGCTGACACGGTGTCTATTCAAATATTTTTTAATTACTTACTCTTATGAACCACCAGCTGATGCCCGCGACTTCGTACGCGAAGACAATATAAATATTCAACCTCGATTTTACTCCTTTTATTAGGGATTTTTATTTACGTTTATTAAAATTATAAATTTATAAATCGATCAAACGCCTAATTTTTTATTTCAAATCAAAAAGTTACAAATAATCGATACATGGCTACTCCGATCAAAAAACATTTCTATTACCATTTGCACTCGCCGTAGTGCAAATAATTACAACGAAAAAGCATCTAGTAATAAAATACGAATACGAATTTGAATTTGAATTTGAATTTTGTATAAATGATGATCCTATAAAAAAATAACATTTTCACATAAAATTATTTATTTTCCAGTAAATTTTTGGGTTTTGTACTCAAATATCTCACAATAATAATAAGCGTATGACTGGTTGCCGAAATTATTTTTTTCTTATATTGCTGTCTTAAAGGTATTAACGTTTATAACTTCAAAACTTAGAGAGGTCTATAAAAAGTTTCAAATGGTCATCCATGAAGGACGACGTGGGAGCTCAGATTATGTGGGATTTTTAGGAATAAGGGCGCGTTATCGACTCCCGCGACGCTTCATCTTTCATGCGGATTTGGCCTTCTCTGGCCCGTTGAGCGTCCTCCTTCGCGAGCATAACGCGGTCGCTGAAGACCACCCCATTGTCCTAGATATCGCCAAAACGGACCATCATCAGTTTGCATTGGATATCAATACATCAAGAGGATTGAAGAGTTGAAGGTAAAATTATTTCGTCTCGTGTGTTTGCTTCGTAATCTTATTACGTATCCGTAAGCACCAAATGATCAACTCTTATGGCTTAGGCTTACAGTACCATGCATCTTCAGGTTTGAGGAGTTGAAGATCAAAATTTTCGTCTTGTATCTCTGCCTAGTAATCTTATTATATATCCGTAAGTACCAAGCAGCCAGCTTTTATGGTTTAGGGTTAAAGTACCCTTGCATTATCAGGGTTGAAGAGTTGAAAGTTTCATCTTATATTTTTGCCTAATAATCTTATTACATATCCATAAGCTCCAAATGGCTATTTTATATATTTAGTATCCTTGCATTACCAGGCTTGAAGAGTCGAAGGTCATTTTTTTATCATGCGTCTCTGCTTAGCTCATGTTTTATCATACATATTTTCATTAATATTATACATATGTAAGCTCCAAATGGCCATTTCATACAGTTTAAGCATTCAGTACTCCTGCAACAGGGTTGAAGAGTTGAAGGTCCACTTTGACGTTCCATGTTTCTGCTAATCAATCTTAGGGTATATCCGTAAGCACCAAATGGCCAACATTTATGGTTTAGACCTGCAGTACCCTACATCATAAGGATTGAGAATTTTAAGTTCAAAATTTTCATCTCATATCTTTGTTTGGTAATCATATCTGAAAGCACCAAATAGCTAGCTTCTATGGTTTAGATTTTAAGTACCCCTGTATCACCAGGATCGAGGAGTGAAAGGCCAAGTTTTTTATCATATCATGTTTTCTTACATACTCAATGTTAGTTGCAAGCTTCGTGAGAATCGAGTCAGTAGAAGCTGAGTTATCCCAAATTATATAAAAAACAGGGGGAGTGATGGTGGAGTCCACCCCATATCTCGAAGATTTTAGCATCCGATTACACCTATGTCGATAAAGAAAGTCTCGTAATAAAAATTCCCATCAAAAAAAAGTAATTAAATTGAAATCGGTCTAGAAACACGGAGTTATTTAAGATTTTAAGAAATCGTGTTTTTCCAATTTTCTGGAAAAAACTGCTGAAAACTTTGCAATTGCCACAAAATTCGGCCAATTTTGAAACTGGCCGCATACAATACCGTCCAAATCATGTCGGTTTGGTAGAGGCATAGCTGAGTTATGCCCGAACATTATAAATCACTACAGCTCAACCTAATCCTAAGCCATTCACCTCGCTATTACCTAACCCCCTCCGCATCTATTGATATCTTGAATGTTTTATATTTCTGATTGCTATTTCGGAAATGTATATATTTCCTAGGAAATGTGTCTAATATAATTTACTTCACACATTTCCGGGTGATTTTAGGAATTACATACATGTCCTTGGAATTGTTTACAATTACGGATTACATACATTTCCGTTAAAATATATGTACGTTACGGATAGATATCCTTTTTCCTTTGGGAATTCAGTTAAAAATAATGAAGTACAACAAATTTTTACTTACTAACGGTCAACCAACTATGGATTGCGTTCTAAATTTCATCGAACCCTACATTTCAACGACGCGGTCCAAGATTTCAAACTAAGGAATAACTTTGGGATATCACAGTTCACTCCACTTATTCTCTTATCAACACAAATAAATATTGATTTTCTTCAACCCACTCGGAGCCCGTAAAGTTTTCAACTTTCAACCCTTTTCGTTATTGCTTTTTACTATGGCATGGTCCCTCGTACCCCTTGAGCATCGAAAATACATATTTAAATTGAAAAAGAAGGGAGTCGAAAGTCTTAAGAATAAAAGATTTGGTATTTGAGTAGGTAGTTGGATGTAATTCAATGGGTAAAGAAATCAATTGGAAATGGCTACGCTTTTATTTGTCTTTCACTCACTCAATATTGCTGTCTATAATTATTCTATACTAGCAGACCCATGTCCACTTCGATGGGCTAAAAAAATGGTACGTTTACACATATTGGTGTGCTCAAGTTTCTTAACAGCATGACAGGAGTGCCAACTTTTAATATAAGGTCATGAAGTGGTAGACCAGAAGGGCTCATCCCTGTAGTTCCGAGATCAGAATAGGGCTGCGGCGTCCCCCGCCTACCGTAAGAGGTGACTAACAGGGAGCTTCCGGTTTTACGGGTGGTAAGTGAGCTCGAACTGTCCAGCTAGGTGACCCCGGGAAGTAAGGCGATATGTGTCCGCACCGCACCGTCTGGTCCGCATACCACACGACGATATGCGTGGACACATACCATATACGACCACCGGGGAGGTTTTAGTGCGTCAAATCCCATATAACCTGGCTCCCACGATGTCAGATACCTTTTCAAGGTAGGGACATCGTGTTTTCAACTTTGATAAGCTTGCCTTTGATCTCTAATTTGGTAACTATTGATTGGTAAATTTTCATTATCAAAAACATTAACTCATTGGTATTGAAAGATAGAAAGAAAGAGTATTTATTCACGAAGAATACACAGCACTACAAATTAAAGTTAACATAAACATAAATAAAACAATATATATATATATATATTACTTATAACTGAACAAAACACAAGGAAAGTAAACAATAAATGACCCGTGCTGTGACATAATAACATCGTGAAACGGACGAAACGCAGCTACTATCGTGGCTACGTACAAAACCACGGCGCTGGTTTTCAGTCTCGCCCGAACCTGCGTAGGACGGCTGTCACTGCAAGTGCGAGGTAAGACGATACGATACTAGATTCTATCTCTAGTCCAAAACAATATATAAAACGAAATAAGCAAAATATACTATTTTAAAGCAAAGACAAAATTTCCTTTACTAAGTATTAAATATGCACAAATAATTATATTTGTTTCAGGTAATTATTTCTATTAGGTATTAATTCAGATAATTTTAATTATTTAAGAGGAAGATATGTAAAAAAAAAATATTCTATACTTGAATGGATTGGCAAATGGAACATTGTACTTTATATTGTATTGTATTGTATTGTATTGTATTGTATTGTACGAACATGTCAAATAAAATCAGCTTGGTGATAAAGTTATTCATCTCTACTCGATGTAGGATGGCGTGTTGTGTAGAGAAAAACTAACCTATACTTGCGCACGAAAAGTGCCATCCCATATCTAATAAAAACGGCAAAAAAATCACGTTTGTTGTATAGGAGCCCCCCATAAACATTTATTTATGTGGAACATCTATAGGCGTAGGTAAATCTGATTGTTGGCATGGCGATGCTTGCATTTATTTATTGTCGCGCCATCTGTTATTCATTGTAGGAACTATTAAGTACCGAAAAAACTAAGCGGACTATGCTATTAGTTCGATTTAATAAGGTTTGAGATATCTTTATTCTCATAAGAATATACATTATTCACTTACATGAGAATTTTCCTAAAATAACACAATTTATTATATTGTTGGTTGGTACACTCCACAAGAGAAATGGTTCGGAAACATTTTTTCTATTATAAAATGTCGAGGGTAGAAATTAAAAATTAACATTGACTGATACTCAACGGACTTAAAAATTCGTTATGCGTTTATGTGAATTAAAAGTCAGTAGTACGGGGTACATGACGTTATTTTCATTATGATATACATTAAGTTCCTGTCACAACCTCGTCTTTTATGCATATTTCTTGAACACGATGTTTCACATCTGCCAGGTGTCTCATGACGGACATTTTTTATACTGTTTATAGTATTTGTTGTTATAGCGGCAAATGAAATACATCATTAGTGAAAATTGCAAGTGTTTAGCTATCGCGGTATGTATGTATCTCATGATATACAGCCTGGTTAAAGACAGACGTACAGACGGATAGACGGGTAGTGGAGTCTTATTAATAGGATCCCGTTTTTACCCGTTGGGTACGGAACCCTAAAAAGCGTCTAAACTTACTTATTTCCATAAGGAATTATGATTTTTGATAATATGTGTTGTGCGTCATAGTTAGACCCGCGTTTAATATAACTTTGAATTCTAACAACTTTTGATACAGTGGATCGATTTTAATGACCTAAACACTGATTACTGTCGCAAAATTATCAAAATAGTAAATAATAGAAATAGGATATAAGTAAATTATGATATATTTGTATAGTGTGTTATACATATATAAGTCATATAAAATTAAGTAGTGCTAAAGTAGATATATTTAGGATGTAAGATAAATAGAAAATGTTAATATATAAAAGTAGTTTATAAGAAAGTTAGTACAATTGTAAATAAAAAGCCTCCCAATTTAATCACCCCGCGTTTGAATATTAGATATAGAATAGAAATAGAGAATAAAAATACAGTAGATAACTAGATTACATAAGAGAAGAGGGTACTACCCGCCCTGAAATATATGAAAGAGATGAATGTCAGAAAGAAACAGAATGAAGCATGAAAGTATGAGAAGCATAACTGATAGAACTAGAATGAAAGAGAAGAGAATAGGAGGCCATGTATAGCATTGGCACCGACAATGTTGGTGGGGAAAAGACGGCTCAAAAGAGGGGCTCCTCTTTTAAATAAATAAAAAAAAAGCACCATTTGTTACCACACGATGCATAAGCTAATCGCTTAAGCCTATCGCAGGTATCACTTAACTGTTTTGAATGTAATATTTATTGGCTAATATAGAACGTTTTACAGAGAACTTACTCGCGGCCGTTAAAAAATATTTATCGAAAATTGTATTGCTTTACTCACTTGTTCTTTCGTTACCATAAAGTTTTTTTTGCAACTATTGTCGATGTTCTTATCTCGTCCATTGATTGGTCACAACAGTGACGGATGACAGACTCCTTTTTTTCAAATTTACAAATCGTTATCGAACGTTCGCAAGTGTTGTGTGTTCCAGCATTAATCATCACCATCGGTAGCCCTAAAACCATCCACATCATCACCGAGCTCGTGGACTATCGAGGTGGACGATCAGCAAGACTGTACGCAGACCAAGGTACGTGCCTTGCTTGTGCCTTATCTGTTGTGGCCTATCATAATTACAGAACATCGCTTTAGAGACTCGATCGTTCTGACTCCCGTCAGTTCCTAGAGTGGGATTAAAGCCGTCCTCCCTTTTGGTGGACACATATCCTATACTTGTAGGGCTTGTGATACTCCCAACGCGTCAAGATCTAGCAATTTTCTCGACTTAAATTACGTTTATCACATATATATTGTACTTTCAAGGTAATGTGTGTTTACTTATATCAAGAAAATCACTTTTTTTACAACATTAGATTCAATCAAAAATACTAAATTTCGTCAGACGTCAGTGTATGTGTACATGCGGATAATAGTATGTGTCAGTAAAAATACCCGAAAATCTTTATTTATCGCCATCCGTTTTGTTTTCACCCGCTACAGTATTCTACTGGCTGAATCCTATTGAAAATCACGGTCTAATTTAACGTGTTCAAATTATAATTAATAAAATAAAAGTCAAGTTAATTCCGTCTTGTAACGTAGCAAATTTATCCTTTAAATATTAATTTACTTGCAAGTTAGCGACTTTCGTTGGGCCAATTAGTTCTGCTTGTCGCCACGAAATTATATATTTATATTTAAATTAAATGAATTATATTGGTAAATAAAAAAGTAACGTAAGAATTTAATTATATTTTATTAAATATTACTTGAATTTTACTTTCACTATTTATGACAACAATGCCCGCATTTATAATTATTTTATAATATTTTATTTTTATTGAAGCCATAAGTAGCAATGTTAAAGTACTACTAATACTTAATTAAATTCGATTTATGGCACCAAATGGAGTGACAAGAGCTTTTTTTTTTTAATTTTGAATCTCATTTAATAACTTTGTAAAATGGGCGTAGTTCGTTGACTATGGAGCTATATTTTTTTTAATTAGACGAGACAGTTATAATTTTAACCATTACTTGTAAGTGACTAAGATTCAGAAGAAAATGGTTATAGTTTCACAATACTCAGCAATATTACACACATTTAGAACACATTTTTTGCTTAATAAAAGGTATATTATTTCAGCATGATAGCTACAGCGTTCTGGTATGTAAAGTGTGGTAAATCCGTAGTTTTCAAAACTTAGTTATCAAGGGTAACAACTGGATTTAGGTATTAGTGTGCTTATCTGCGGTTGATTAGATATGTCCATTGGTGGCAGTCGCACTCACCTTAGATGAACTTTAGTTTTACATGTACATTTTAAAAGAAATCATATCCATGTGTATATTATGAAATGAAGACGAAAGTAGAAATACAACGAATGTATTATACATATTAAATTTTCTAAATTTTGTTGACGAACATAGGAATATAATATATATAGAATAATTAATGTTTACAATGTTCCGAAATTTTGTATACCTTTGTAATGATTGTTTAGTCCAAATATTTCAAGTATCGTTGTATTTAGGGCTATAAAGCCCTCGGTTGATTTCACATCGTACGCTCAAATCAGATTTCCCTGACTATATCACGACAAAATTACGTTACGCGCTTGATTGGGCGTTTATTCGTAAATCAATATTCTTTCATTGTATACTGAAAACAGATTAAGAATTATGTAGCACAACATAACATGAATAAATTTCCATTATATTTTACTCTTTCCACTTTATAAATACAAGTATGTAAACAGGTACATTTAAGATATTCCTTAGGAAAGAAGACGTTTGATAAATAAAATGAATGATCACACAATTCAACCATTTAATATCAATATTACAAATGTGTTCAATATAAAAAATGTAACACATAACAGACGTAACTGTATTTTGTTCCATTTCACGATATGCCAAAACCATAACAAAACAATTCGACAATCGGTTCGAAACTCATAAAATTGATTTTAGACAAAATTGTAAATGTGTTCTTATGTACTTCACAGAAATATTAAAAAGTTGGAGTAATGGAAAATCATTAGAATTAGTATGGTGTTACGAGGAGTACCATTACCCTATTTCTAGTGCAATCTCTTCTTGCGTTAACACAAGAACTGCGGTGTAAAAGCGTAGATGTCTGATGACTTAGGTACATATTAAAAGTCGAATCTTCGTTCTCATAGGCGTCCTCACTAGTGTGTCACCCCCATATGTAATCAGATTCAGGTAGAAATTGGTTATACAATGGTTAAAAGAGTGATTTTAAATGGAATTAGTTTCTAGTTCTATCTTATAATATAAAATTTATTATATTATACAGTTATTACCCAAAAGATATTACTCTAAATAAAAAGACGTCACTTTGCATATCTTTGTAACATAAGTTCAATGCGAAAAGTGAAAAATCAAAAGTTCTTTTTTGTGACGAGGTAAGTGTTTTTGAGTCGGCGAGTCTTTGACGACTCTTAGCGGAGGCGACATTGAAAGATTCAGTGAAAGGTGAACATTTTTATGGATCACTAAGATTGAAATTTGCTTTGACAATCCAGATGTCACGTACTATACTTTTGGATGAGTACCAACGATTTAGTACTTCTTGAATTTATTATCATCTTATAAGAAACATTATTTCATGATACCTAAGATTTTTCTAAGGTTGATGTTATGATTAAATTGCATTATCGCCAAACGAAATAAATGACATCATGTCTTTGTTCGTCGTTCTATTTGGCTGTTTCAATTGGTATGATCTATAAATGGAAAATGTATACGTTGTGTCCTATGCTTCGTTTTGGTTGAATATGAGCAAAAATCAATTTTGTCTCTTCGCGGCTGACCGCGCCTATTGTGCGACATAGAAAGGTTGTCGGCATTCGTTTCACGGCTCACTACAATTCAGACGATGTTGTCGTAACAAGCAAGATGTCACTTCCCATGGGACATTTTATCGTTATTTTTGCCGTATTGACTATA
>MOOZ01000549.1:132842-153263 GCA_002930495.1 Cecropterus lyciades | reverse complement strand
GTTAGTAGATTATAATATATATTTCCAGTTTCTTATCAATTTCATTGTAAATAAATAAGTCTGCTATTTAACTCAGATATGGTATGATAATTGAGTTTTATTCTAAAAGTTATATTTTTATTATGCGTTGTTTGCCATTTACCTATATTTCGAATTGTCTGATGAGATAAAAGGTTTGCAACAATTGATTAGCACCGCTGGTATTTATTATATCTGTAAAAACCATATAATCATTATCATTCTTCATTATTAATTTTACTAAAGGTGCTTAAATATTACTCCATAGTAGATTGAGAATAAATTGAAACTTGCTTTGTATTACAGAAGTGCAATTATATTTAAATTCAGCAATTCACTGTAAATTCTGCGGCAATATTCGAGTCATTAGCGTTTGTATGGCATCTGCACCGCTGCAAAAAGGTGCGCATTCTCGCAAATTTACTAAGAAATGTAGGATTCATCCGAAAATGTTGGAGGAAAATTTATTTCAGCCAAGATTTGGTTAGCTTAGCTCAGAATCCCGGGTCGTATACGAAGCTCAGTCGTGTTCTGCTAAGGCTTACGAATAAAATAAAATAAACTTATCAATAAATTTGCTATGAAAAAAGGTTTTAGTGATATTTATATTTTTAGCGTTATGAATCATATAGGTACACATTTTAGGTATTTGCTTTCAAACAATTATTATTATATGGATGGGAACTTAATTTGTTGAATTATTTTTGGATTCAGTCCTTTAATATCAATGAAAATTTTAAGACTAAATCCAAAGATCTAAACTAATGTGTCCTAAGGCAGATATGACGTCCAATAATGCACAATTTTATCATTATTTAAAGGTATTGCGTAAAAAGCCCTATTTATGTATTTAAGTTATTTCTAAGAGTCATGATTGTTTTACGACGTAAAGTTGGAATATTAAAGGGATTATATATCGGAACGAAATTGAATGATTGCAATGCAAACACAACAAAAGAGGCTAATATCTTAAGGTATCTTTATATGAAATAAAATGTGAATAAAATTTACTCAACAACAGTCACTCACCCAGCTCTAAAACTTCTGTTATTACTTAAGTGTAGATAAATTGCAATATAATGAAGCTGCGTGCATAAATAATGTTTCAGTGTGAGTTGTATATTAAAATAACTGAGATTTCCTGTTCAGATTTAGCAAAGGGTCCAAAGTGCGGTAGGCGCCAATAGATTTATAATTTTAGCTCTCCACCACATTTTTCAATATAGAAGCAGCTCCATTAATTTAATTACACTTTGTTTATTTCTTCCGATAGGTAACAATTATTCTCGTTGGTTTACTTTTCTTATTAAACCAACTTGAACATACTAATTCAGTGTTATTATTCTCTTTAATTTTGTTTAGATTCATCTTTATTCAAATTAAAAGCGCCGCTGTTGGCAAGCGATCCTCGTTGATTAAGTTCGTCTTGTTTTGATTGTATTGAATTAATTTTAATGTAAAATATTTATTTTGAATTTAAGCTATTTGTTCGTAGAAATTATAGGTAAATCAGGTAGTTATTATTTTAAATCAAAAGCCTTTATGAAGCTGTATTTTGTTGAGTGGTTTATTAAATAATGTGGAATACGTGTTAAGTATTTAATTAAAAATACAGCCCTTTAAAAAACTGATTTATAGTATTTGTATATAAGCATTTAATTTGTTATCATATTACAAGGTGGTAGAACTCTTTGTGGTTCGACTCCGGAAGCACTACCGCCACACCTATTTCTGCCTCATAACAGCAGTGTTATGCGCTGTTGTGTTCTGGTCTGAAGGGTGTGGTAAGGGAGACATACTTTTCCGAGCATTCCATCCAAGTCCTCAGGGGTAGCAACGCATCTGTGGCTAACTATAGGTAAGATTTGATCTTACCTAGAGTTGATTACAGATGTCCATGAGCGGCAGTAGCCACTTACCATCAGGTGGGCTGCATGCTCGTTTGCTACTATCCATATTATCCTCTGAAAGAAAAGGTGTAGCGTTTTACCACCATCGTAAACACACGGCATTTACGCACTCATATTTTATAATATCGAATTACTACGATACATTAAGGAGGAAATTGAACAATTTACTGATTTACATCTAAGTGACTGTAGCAGACCCTGAATATATTAGTGCAGCACATGATATACTTGGTCTTATCACTTCATAGACCGCCTACAGGCATAATATTAAGCCTAAATCCGTTCAATTGAATCTGGAGGCAACAGTTAGTGTTGTGAACGCCTCCAGTTTAATGGCTTTATTAATTATAACGAGCAGAATGTGGCTGCCGGTTTCATTGAAGTTATTGCACAATAAATGTTACGCGCAGAAGTACTGTGACGCAGGTCGTACGTCTTAGTAAGTAACCAACTCTTAAGTCTAGTCAGTAACCAACTTATTAAGTATTAGTAAGTAACCAACTCGTAAGTCTTAGTAAATAACCACCTATACTAAGTACATTCAAGACGAGAAATGACAAACGAAGTTAAGAGAAAGCAAACGAGCATGCAGTCCATCTGAAAGTTAGTGGTTCCTGTCGCCCATGGAAATGTGTAAGCAACTCCATAAAGAACAGGGGTTCTATCTAAAGTCGATCACGGATGTTATTACTCCCGAGGATTCATATATTAGCTAGCTAACGCTTGAAATGGATATTGCTGCGGTAACTCCTCGGTTGCACTACACTGCTCTGCCACCTTATAGATACATAATAAATCAGAATTTTTCTTGTTAAGGTTTTGAATAAAGACATACAAATATCTGATCATGTATACCAGTCAAGTTCAGTTTTAGGTCGACAGATGGCTTAGCGAGGTAAGAACCTGAAATTACTTATATGGTAGATCGATGTAGCAGGTACCTATCAGGTGGTAAGAGGGTTGTCATTCTCAGCTTCTACAGTAGAAAATTGTCTTCTCATGCTTTATTTTACAGGGTAATAAGAGATCAGAAAAAATGAAGTTAAATACTTTTAGAGAGATTGGAATTATAATAACTACAGCTGTTGCAAACTCCAAATCTATTTGAGAATATTTTATAATAATAAATATTCAAAACTCACTGATGGGAATAGACATTAGAAATTGGTAACTCAGTATTTAAAGTACAAACATTTTCACAAACTTTAATTACCTATAAAAGATATCTTTGCCGAGTTGCTTAAATTATCTTCTGAATTATTCCATACATTTTATAATTCTAAAATCATATTCTCGACGAGTATTTGAAATAAAGTTCATTAATCATTAGCTCTAATTGAAACAAAGTACACCGGGTCTTAAAGTTTATCTACGAAAAATTATTCGAGCAGAAATATTCTAGAAAATCAGTCAGAAACATTAAGTTCATAAAATAAAACTGGCTTAGTAGCAGAATATTAATTAATGTTCTTTGTTACTTTAAATTTTTTGTAAATTAGTTGATAACGTCGTATTGGTTCTGATTAGTTACAGAGCGGAAGGTGAAAGAGGATTTAAGTAAATATTTTCTGACATATGTATACTCGAAAAATAGCAGCTTAGTACAATTATTAAGCCTAAGATTTTATGAAAGATCTAATAAGCGTGCGTTCCTGCCTAATTGTATTTAAGCATGTGTGCTGTAGTACATGCGTATGTGTGTACAAGATGTATCGTGTAGTTATTAGCATTAGATTAAATACTTGACATAAGATTAATGCGAATGATAACTTTACATACGTACCTACTAGTACTGTCTTTTTTCTTAACAAATCTGTCTTGTATATGTATAAGAGAGATATTGTTAAGAGAGATTGTTTACGTATACGAGAGATTTTTCCCAGCAGAGTTTTTAAGAAGAGTGCCGTCAGCATTACCGAAGTCACTGTTTTCATCCATAATGAAATGATAAACACAATAGTCCTTCGTTTAAAAAGAGAAAAAGAAGATTGCTATCTCTCTCTTCTCGCACATGTGCAATTTGTTTTTTTTGTAATTAAATTTCTGATGTTAATTGTGTTTATAAAATGATAAAAACTTGTGTCATTTATAAAAAGCAGCAATCCTGGCGCAATGCCATTAATGCGCATGCGTTACTAACGCATGCGCATTGCACCAGGATTACTGTTATTACATTATGCTTACTAAATCAGAAATAGATAGGTACCGCAATCTTATTTTTCTTTCTAACCGTCAGACTTTTCCGCTTACACTTTATGTATAAATGTGTGCCATTTTAGGGCGGCCCGCCATATTGAATTTACACTTATTCTATAATATAGGCTAAAATATGATTGATATATAATATGGATGAGTACTACCGATCTTATATATTATATAAAATTCTAGTGTCACAATGTTAGTTACCTTACGCCTCCGAAACAGCTTTACCGATTTTTTAACAAATTTTATATGCATATTCAGTAGGTCTGAGATTCGGCTACTGTCTATTTTTAATACCCCTAAGTGATAAGGGTTGTTCACCCTTAACATTTTTTTTTAATTTTTGGACATTTTTTTGATTATATTTTTCTGTAATGTGTCATAAAAAATACATACAACCCTCAATTTTTAACATTTTATCACCAACCCCTATTTTAAAAGCCATTTTAGTAATTTAATCATTTATATGGCAAAACAACGTTTGCCGGGTCAGCTAGGTTTGATATATAATTGGTAGTATTTGATATTTTTATTTGGTAGATTATATAAGTATATATAAGTATAATTATATATTTTTTTATGTATAATATTTGTAAACTTATCGGTATCTCACGAACAGAATGGTCCAATATTACCTTACATGCAACAGGTGAGCACATGCTCACATGCAACTAAAGCATGGCTCATGCCATGCTTTAGTTATGATTGAGTTGAAGCTCAGTATAATTTATTGTTTAATTCAGTATAGTTGCATTGTTAATGTACTTACATGAATTTATTATTTCTTTTAGCACGTTCAATAATAATTGATGATTTGCTGTATATTTTTCTGCGTTTAGTGATGTCTGGCGGATTATTGCCCGTGTACCAATCTTACTACCAGTAACACGGTTAATTCCAATACCGTTGTTACTACTGCAGTTGTTAGTTGTAAGACGGTTAATTAAAAAACTACCCGTGTTACTACTATCTTCAATCTCAAATACAAAATCCTGAGCCGCCATTACAAACAAAAACATAAAGAAATGTCTTTTATAAATTACCGCGTCGAATAAATCTCCTTTGGTTAGTCAAATCACTTTAGAAAATAATTTTCAGTAGAAATAAAGTCCTAAAATATGATTTAAGAAATTAAATTTTAAAAACGATGTATTTTTCAAACACATGTAAACATGCATAAAAATCATTTTCACCCAATGGCATCAGAAGGAGGGTAATGTTTTTCGAGCGTATGAAGGTATGTAAGTTTGAATGTATTTATATTTAATTCTTTGGCACGCGTTACAGCCCAAATGGCTCTTTGTAAAAAGTTTGTAAAAAGTAGCCTGTTCCTGACGAAATTCGTTTATTATTGGGGTACGGCAATCTTATTTCTCTTTCTTACCAAACGATGGATTTATTCGTCGTAGGATAATTAAGGATCTTACGACGAATAAATCCAGACTTTGCTTTTTGCTACTTCAAATATAATTAAAAAAAAATAAACTTAGATTATATCATATGTGGTCTAACGTGGGCGACCAAAGATATAGACCCCAGATAAAACTACAATCTTGCCTGGGGTTAGGCACAGAGGCTTTGCATCCCCTGAGGACGAAGTTGGAACGACTCGAATTAATATTTATGGCTTCCTCATCATACCTCAAAACAGAAATACACTGTTTAAACACTCTTAATCCAGAAAATATCAGCATTTAAAATTTAAAATGAAATCTATATAGCTTATTAATAATACTTGCAAGTAATTAGATAGTACCTGCTTTGTATTTAATAACTTAGAACTAATTAGACATTTTGAGACTTCTTGGCTAACTTGGGAGTAAGGTAAGGGTATCAAGGTTTCTATGCGAAAATGATCTAAGCAAGAATTCACGGAAAAAGAGGAAGGTCTGAAAAATGGATTGAGAACTCGGGAACACAAGAAATAAGGCTTTAAAAAGATTCGAAAATTACTCATAGTTTTGTTGTATGAATAGTTTCACTATTTCAACATTAATTTCACAAAAGTAAATGGTACTCATAGCGTAGAAATAATTCGTTTAGTTATAACTACTGTCGTGGTTACAGACTGGCCTAAATAAATATTTGTTCTTAATTCTTATCAGCTTATTTTGTAAATAACAAGTAGGTAAAAACTCGTAGTAATTGTTTTACGAACTTAAGGATTTAATAACTTACCTTATATTAATTTAATTATCTTAGAAAGACCGAATAACTCTGCAAGTATAGTTTTAGTCCAGAAGAAATTATTGAAATTATAAGTTTGAAATTATTATTTAACAAATTCGAATACTACTAGTTATAATAAGATTGTTAATAAGTTAAGTGGTATATTATGATGATGACTGACATAAATTTTCAGTTAATAAGATATTTTCATAGTTCCCTATTATAAAATGTATGTATGTAATAATGTATTGAATAAATGTCCACCAGCACAGGGTAATGACTATATCCACTTTATCTTCCTATAATATCCATGTACCTTACTCGAGAACATTACGCCAGTATCACGACATTACTGCCTATAATGCTACATATTCCCTACAACGTTCTTGCTCGGGTTACAATACATAATACCTGATGATAAGTATAGGGAGAGAGCGACGATAATAGAAGGCATAATAGTTCAAATACAACACTGTACAATTTTAATACAGTACATATTCGCAAGTCGTCCGTCTATACATTGCGAATATATTTACAAAGGCGCTCAGTATATGTCATATATTTCATGAAACTCCGATAGTTAAAATGGCGCATGTTACATTTTTCAAAATGTATGTATCATGTATTTACGGATTAAAGGAAACAGGAAAACTCGCATCTACTAATATTAATTTTATAATTACATCTAACAATATTAAAAAGTGGAAAAGTGGAGTTCCACGGTCGTAACACACTAGTTCCACTACCTTTCAAATGCACACTATTTACCACATAAAATAATTTACTACAATATTACATAAAACAATGTCTCCGTAAAACCAATCCTAAAGAACAATTCTTAGTGAAAATTTATTGGTTCTGACATAAGATATTGTTTTTTGAGCTGGAACTAAGAGCAGTCCATTAGTAAACAACCTTAAAAGGCTTATAAATCTCCTCCAAGTGAACTTACACGAAGATGAATCGGAATATTAGAATCCGAAAATCGTTTACCGAAAAAGCGGATATATTGAGATAGGAAAGTATTTTCAAATAAACATTTATTATTATTGTGTTTGAAAAAAAGACGCGGCGAAAAATTAAGAGGTAATTAATAATTGACGACCAGCGTTGTGCAACGGTCATCATACCGGTCTGATACGCAAAGGGTCCTGAATTCGATTACCGGTAAGCCAGATATTTAAAACAAACCTATTCATATTCATCCTCTAGATCTGGATGTTACGTTAACATACATATTCATTTTAATCCTAAGTTCAGATTTGTTTAAAGACTTAAATGACGTGTACATTTAATTCTTTGAATTGAATTGAATTTTGTTATTTTACTTTGCGGGAATAGACGTGACTGAAGCAACCTTAATTAATGGGATCGCAAGATAACTTCAACATTCCTTACACTTCAGTAGCCAACCGTTGTGAAAACTGTCATCAAATATTATGTAGAGTTGAATACTTAATGTTGTTTACCTAAAAGGGTTTATCGATGATGGGAAAAGCGATAATTCCGCTAACCCTCTATGGGGCTTTACATGTAATAGTCAGTGACGCACACATTACGTTACCCTAGCTACGTTACTACCTGTGTAGCACTCAATACCTAAATGCAATATGGGTTAACGGTAATGTATATACCACCACTTCCATGAATGTCGTAAGCGGCTAACTGATTCAATTCACGAGAAAAGCAAAAGCACCTTTTCGCGTAGTTTTCTTGTAGCAAGGAACATCACTAAGTTATGTCAGAATTATTACTCTTTCACGTAAATAGCAAAGTTTGGACTAGAATAAAATTTTGCACACAAATAGTTTATCATATGAATTAAAATATATTATTTACTGTAGGTAACCGAGACGGAACCGGGCTAAGCGGCGAAAAAAAAAGCAAATATTAAATACGTTTTGTACATCCCGGAAGTGAAAAATAGTACTATTCATCCTAGAGTAATGAGGGTATTACTATCGTAAAAATGCGTAGTGTGCTTTTAGAAATATTTTATAATGTTTTTACTTTCCCCGATGTACAGCAATTGATTTCTAACACCCCACGCTTTTGTGTGATAAAAAGCGTGGGGTGCTAGATTTTCTTAATCATATTTTTTAGTTGTACAAAATTATTTTTTACTTTTTATTGCAGTTTATAAGTTAAAAATTGGCCTAATTTCATACAATTTTTTACTCCTACTTTACATTTTAAGGGTTGATTATCCAAAAACGGTTTATATATATAGATATTTTATTGTTTTTAATCAAAATTCCAAATCCTAACTTTCGTAGAGTTTGGTTCAAAATTTGCTGTCTTTCATACAACTTTCAACCCCTATTTAAATTTTTAAAGGGTTGATTATGCAAATACGTTGAAATTGGCATTTCATTATTTCTAAACAAAAATCCAGATCCTATGTTTCATAGAGCTTGTTTTAAATTTGGCTACCTTTCATACTAACTTACCTATTTTACGCCTCTAGGGGTTAATTAACCAAAACGGTGAAAAAGATGTGAAATGACATGGATCCTTGCTAAGTAGTAAAATTCAACCCAATCCTTAGTTAAAGGGTGAGTAAAAATCATTTTCAGATTCCGTAATATAGATACTTATATATCAAGTTAATAAAAGTGTGTTAATAATGAAAACAGCGTGTTAAAACACATGCGGACGGAATTCGGTGTTGAATATTAATAAATAACAGCACAAATAATGTTTTTTAACAGTATGGAGTATATAGATTTTTAGTTTATAATAAGTAACATAGAACCAAGGCTCCAATATTTATTTCAAAAACATTTATTTATAATCGTGCCTTATTAAATCGAAGTGCTGATGAACAAACAACGGCCGAAACCTTGTTTGTCTGATCAATTAACCTCGTTTAAATAATTGATACTCCAAATAAGAATAGGTGCGTTAGAAATGAAATTGAATTATTTATTTCGTTTACTTATTTATAGGTCGGTACTTAACATTTGCGTGTAGTCGAATAGGTGAAAAGTCGTATCCATTCCATTTTATTCCATTCCATTGTTGAAAGTTCCGGATAATCGTATTGTTTTTTTTATTATAATATATCTTATATTATGATGATAAATGGCTACTGCCATCAACGTTCATTTTATCTCTTGATCATTGATGATCAAGGGATAAGATGGATCTAAATGATGCGTTGCATTGATAGTATGATCAGATCAGAATACAACATCGTTTAACATTGCTTTTTAGGCAGAAATAGGTAGAGTAAAACAACGAAGACTTCTATCACCTTAAAAATTGAAACATAAATCTACCCACAGTTAGATAGGGCCTGAATCATATATTACTACTCTGTTCAAAAAAATTGGGTAAAAAAAATGGTTTGGTTTGGCTCAATTTACAAATCCCAGGATTAAACCGAACTGATATTATGTTAATTATTTATTATCACTTTCGCGAGGAAACTTACGAGGTTTGTCTGAATTTACTTTGATGACAATGCTAAACTTAATAATTTACTTAATAATAAAGCGGCATTAGTATCTTCCACGGCCGAATTTATTTTTAAAAGGATATTACATGACGTAATTGCGTACCAGTATTTTGAAATAATATGGCAATATTATTTTCAAACGTCCACCACGTTTGAAAATAATATTGCCATATTATTTGACGTAATTCGAAATTAAGCGAAAAATACTAAAAGAATTCATTTGGCCGATTTTGATTAAAGATCTAAATTAATCCAAATGTGGATCGAGTAAATGCATTAAATAAAATTCTGCATAGTAGTAGTGTTGCTTATAAGAATGAAATTCTCGAAATAATAACATGATAAACTGCAAAAATAGATTCATTTACTGGTAAAATCTTATCTTAGACATTTCAAAACTATAATCATATCTGGAGTTGATTACAGATATGCAAGGCCGGTATTTGTTAACTACCATCACTGTTACCGTGGACTGTATGCACGTTTGCCGCCCTAAACTATAAAGTTTGGGTCATATAAATATTCTTTAGAAAACGTGACGTTCTAATAATTTATATTATTGCATAACGACACAATATTAATGATAAAAACAAAGCTGTTGAATAACTATCAATAGACCGAGTAGACTGTGGATAGAAGCAGGCTTAGCAGGTCTCTCTACAAATCTATAGAAACTTGATAATAGACTTCGTGCTACAAATTGCTACGGAATCGTGATGGATGCATAGATTAGGTGCGAACCAATAACGACTAATCCACTCAAAGTGCCGATTCAATCAATTATGTTATAAATCTATCTCTAATATTCATTTATTGTGATGTATTTCCATGATTTCTGATAAATCCTTAACAATATTATCAATTTCAGTTTGAACGATGTTGTTAATATAGTTAAAATACTTAGAATTAGACTTGTTTAATTACATTAAGATTGTTAGATAAAATTAACACGAATAATATTTACATTTTGTACAAAATTATATCTTAAAAGATACCGCTGAAATAAATGTTGATTCATCTAAAGTGTAGGCTGTGCTTAATGAATGAAAGTTATTATTTATCTTTTATTGATAGCTTTCATTAGCTTTCAAATTAGAAACACATAAAAATATAATAATTAGAAACGGCATTTGAAGAAAATAGTTAGCTATTTATTTTGTCTAAAAGAGATACTTATAAACGAATACTTATTTAAATTATTTTGTATGACTACTTTTTTTTAACTTTAAAAGTAAAGTCAGATCCCGAGTAGGCCGGATAGGCCGAGCAATGGTGAGATCAAACATCATGGTGCCTCTGTCCTATCTAAAGTTGTAACTTAACGACGCTAATAGCCACTTTGATATGACAAGCACATTAAGAATTACTCTGACAATAACGATTTAAGTGGTAAATAGATGAACATTAAGCAGAACAATGACTTCTGCTGTTATTATTATTTATACTACACCAATACTTAGAAAACTTGTTTTATGTTATTTTGTATAAATGAGTTTTTTTTTTATATAATAAGGACATAGCAAACGATCATGCAGTCTACCTGATGGTCAGAGCCACTGCCACGCATGGGTATCAATCTCCGGTAAGCCTTGCCTGAGTTAGAAAAAAGATACGTAGCTACCCCGAGAGCTAAGTATGGTTGCCTCTAAAAGTAAAGCCTCTTGTTATTAGTTATGTTAAAAAAGTGTTAAATGTTAAATAGGTGTGTTGTGGTGCCTCCGGAATCGAACCACAAAGGATTTTTACACCTTCAAAATAATCGTAAACTATATTATGAATTGATCCAAAATCCAAAGATGTTTTTTCACTAGTTTGAAGTTTTACTAGACGTAGATACTCTGGCTTAACCGTTAACATAAATTACATTTAATTTCGTGACGTATGTGTAAAACAGTCATGCAATCTGACGTCGAAATTGCCTTAAATATGGGGAGTAATCTTGGATTACATGCGCAAAAAACTGTTAGGTATTCTATTGGTTATAACATCTTAACATTAACATAACATCATAAATCAATGAAGTATATTAGATACGAGATATCGTTTTATTGTTTGTTGGACGAACGTTCAGCCTCTTATTCTCCTAACAAAATGGTACATCTATCTACGAATGGAAGGATCCCTTTCCCGGTTTTACTTTACACAACTGATTCGGATATCCACATTGAGAATCAATTAGGACGAACTTTTCTATAGGCACAAGCAAATGAAAACCATATTTTTGGCCACAAAAATGAATTTTTTCAGAGATATAAATTCTTGAACTCCAATGCTTTGAACACTGGCCTCGTGATAAACAAAACCTTTAGCCAAGCGTGACGTTGAAATCAGTTCCACCTGAATCTTTAATTAATTTTCTGTTTCCTGATCAATTAATGATACATTTATTTGTCAACAAAACATCGTAGAGCAATTTTAATGGATGCTTATAAATATTGGACTCAACTAAACCTTATTACGCAATTATACCATGCTAAGTTTCAACATAATATTGAGTCAACATAATATTTTCGATTCTCAAACTAATAAGATTATGAATAATTAAATACAGTACTGATTTGTGGCATAGAGCAGTGCTCAAAACCGTAATGGTATGCATGGTATGGCACGCTCTAATTACGTATTTGTTGTTTGATTAATTACAAACTGTACTCGTGATTACTACTAATTAGTAATTAGTGATTAGTACTAATTGTTATTAATTTTTTTATTAAAGATATGCTTCGAAAATACTTTTCAGTTCATATATTGAAAAAATATCATATTTTAACATAAACATAAACGCTTTCTACACTCATAGCCCCACAGTAGGATTTTCTCCTATATCGTGGGTGCCGTGGATACACAAAGACGAATACACAAACACCCACACCCAGAACAGAAATCTAAACTCATCATTCAGATGTCTGTCTGGCCGGGGATCGAACCTGGAACCCACTGCGTGTCAGACCGGTATGGTGACCACTCCACCATTCGGGTCGTTAATTTACTATTCACATTATTGTTTGTTGTGTGTGTTCGTTAAATCCTATGGAATTGGTTTTCTTGGTTTTCCACCTCAAAGTCAAAAAGGTAGGCGTGGGCAGATTTTCGGATAGTTATATGTGAGGTGTTGACAGTCTTTGCTAATTAATGAGTACGCTGGGTAATCTGGGTTCATTACATTAGCATTTATTTGGTCAGTATTCAGTTTAATAATGTAATTTATTCTGTATCTAACAAATCTATCTTTTATACATATATATCTATACATATAATAAAACTATAGGAGACTTCAATTCTGTACATTGAATGAAAACTAAAATGATACGTCTAGGGGTCTTCATATAACTAAGACAAGGCAAAAAAATCATTTTGTTTTTTTTTTCTGTCTGTCTGTTGTCCGGCTTTAACGCAAAACGATTGGACTTGGATTTTTAAATTTCAAAATATGATGTAAAAATTCAAAGTTTTTGTGAATCTACGCCTACATTGTTTTAAAAATATAAAATTAGATTTTAAATAATTTAATCATTTATTTTTTCTTCTTTTACTAAATAATCGTAATTGTCTATATATATAAAATCGAACGGATGCTCACTCGCTCACGTATTGACTAAACATCGCACAGTCTAAGTTGCGGAAGATAAAAACATGAAATTTTGGCCAGGGATTCCTATTATAGAACAGATTTTCTGAAATTCTACCCCTCAGGGGGTTAAATAGGGGAAAAGTAAATAAAAGTTTGTATGAAAGCCCGCCAATTAAATAAAAGTTTGTATGAAAGCCCGCCAATTTTGATAAAATCTCAGTGAAACTTAGTATTTAGCTTTGCTTTGAATATTTCTTTCACCGTATTTGGAAAATCAACCCCGGAACAGGATAAAATAGGGATCGAACGTTTTTTTTTTTTGGAAGTGCGCTAATTTTGATACAAGCTCTAGTAATCTTTGTATTTGGCTTTGAGGTATGATAAAATGAAACATTTATTCCACTCTTTTCTCGATAATTATCCCCTAAAGTGGTGAAATATGGGTTGCAAGTGTGTTTAGAAGCCCGTCAATTTTGATACAAGTTAGTTGAAACTTAGTATTTGCTTTGTGGTTTGATATAATGAAATATCTAATTTACCATTTTTAGTAAACCACCATGTAAGAGAGTGTGAAATGAAAATGGTAAAATAAGGGAATGTCTATTCACCGTTTTCCTGGACAACAAACCCTAAACAAATTAAATAGAGGGATGGAGGTTTGTTTTTATAATTTATAATTAATAAGTAATGCGGTTCTATTCTTATATGTAGTCAACACATTATTGTCAAACTGCTGGGCACGGGGCTTCTCTCAGAATGAGATAGTATTAGACCATAGTTCAGCGCGTTGGCCAAGTGCGAATTGGTAGACATTACACACATCGCTTCTTTAAGTATAAGGACTATGTATGATATAATACACTATCATTATTTAAAACTGAGGTTTAATATCAATTATTAAATTGTAGTACTGTATAACTTTGTAGAACCAAGGTTCGCATTGTAGGTAACACTCGAAGCGCAAATATTTTAAAATTACCGTATATCATGAGTGTTTTTGCTCACGTTGTAAGATGATAAGCAGCCGTACATTGCAAAATAGTGGGGCCTCGAAATTAGCGAAGTTGAAAAACATGAATTAAGATAATAATAATTATAAAGATAGACATAGACACATACTGCATCCGTAGACAACATTAATTCTATCTGGGGTTGATTGCAGGTGACCTTGGGTGGCAGTGGGCATTAACCATAACGTACGAGTAGTTTATTTAGTTCTTTAAAAAGCAAATGTTTTTTTTTATGATACGTTAAGACGTCAATCCTAGTTGTTATCAACACATAACAGTTGTTAAACCTCGTCGATGAGCACTGGGCAGTCTAAAATACACCAATTAGGTTGGTCGGTTCAATAGAGTGGTGTGGTGGAATATGGTAATAGAAAGGAATTAATGTGCAACAGTGAAACATAGAAAGGATTAAGACTGTGTTCGGGTGAAAAGCTTTCATATTATAAATAGAGAATGTAGGAAAATATTAATACGAACTGTTCCATAAATTTTAGGTGTAAAAGCACTATTTTTCACTTCCTGTCGTCCACCCATTTTTGTTCCACTGATGGACACGCATCTTGTCTGAGGATGAAAGAATTTCAGGCCGTAGTCCAACGCCCAAGTGCAATTTGTAATACTTTACACACGTTTAGAGAACTTTTTTTACAAAACTTTGAAATGTGTAGGTTTGGAATTTTGGAAAAATCAGGGGCCTTCGATTGAGACGCTGAATTTCAGCCATTAAGGTATCATCGCTCTGCTGCTTCACTTCATGGGACTTTTTTGTAATATTGTATCTTCTATTTGTAAGATAAATATTTGTAAAACATTGAAGTTACGGTAACAGTTATTTCATTTTCCTTAAATTAAAAACTTAAAGCATCTAGACAGTTATGCTTTATGGTTGATAATGATGATGTTACAACGCTTTTTTCACGGCTCCAATGTTTTATGGAGACGTGCTCACGAATTCTCGTAACTTACTCTGAATATTGCAAAACCCTAACCATTGTCGTGAACATTCTAAGTGAACGTGAAATAATCATCTCGTACATCCCTTGAAGGGACAGACAGTAAAATTATAGTATGATCGATTTATACAACGTAAGTAAGAATTTTAGGGAGACGTTTTGACATAAATGGAACTACTGGTGAGCTGAGTATTTTTTCTGTTAATCTATTCGATGTATGTAACTGAAGTTGGACCATTATAATTATGTGGTCTCTTCAGATCGTCGGTCCGTCGTGCTGGTTGCCACCCTTTTTTGTCCTTATCTTGGGCTCACTTGATGGTTGATGGTAGATGACCATCGTTTCTTCAACAGATATGCTCATGATAAGAAGTGCTGCACATTAATGATCGGTATATATGTATAAAATTTTCTCTTTTTAATATTCCTCTTTATTTAAACGTAACAAAACAAGAAATTGCGCTAACTAAATGGTGCAATATAAAAGTGAATATACTCGTGTAACTAAAGAAATTCTCTTTTATTTAACCGACTTCAAAAAGGAGGAGGTTCTCAATGTGCGATTTCAATAATGTTTCTTTTAGTCGGTAGGGTATACTTGTTATTGGTCACTTATTTAGATTAGTTTGAAATAACTCAGCATTTGCCAATCCGTTACTCATGAAATCGAACGAATGAACAAACTTTATTTATAAGCAAAATGCAATACCTCTTATATCCGATACATTTAGAAGTGTACACAATTTTCCACTTTACAAAGCTATCCTTTATAATTCTGTTTGGTTCCCTCTCCTAAAATGGTACTTTCGGTTCTGTTGCTTTTACTTAATTCAAGGACACATAACCACTAGACAGACTAACTAATGCCGTCGGAGCTTGCTTTAGTACCCAAAAGTTTTGTTTTACGCTATGAAACTTTGATGGATCTGTTCAAACTGCCTACAATCGCTAAATTGAACTCTGGAGCCTTTAAAAGTAGAGTGAATAGGTTTCTTTTGGACGGGCGTGTACCACCTTCGTCTTTATCTACGCTTTCCATCAGGTGAGATGGAAGACAAATGCCTATTCCGTTACAACTATAAAAAAATCCAAATAGTTTTAGTGTACATATGTATATGGAAAATTACTTGTGTTATTTTATGTGTAGAACTTAATAACATTTCATAATCAGTACTGAATATTACTAAATTACATGATGAACTTACTTTATAAAACATAAAATATTTGTGATATCCAAAATAAAGTATTGGATATATATTATTTTCGAGGGGAATCCTTCGAAAAAGTCGTCGTGGTAGCGACGTTGTTTACAATGGTATGCCACCACACATCCTGGGATTCTGAGATGATTCCTTCCCAGGATCCCAGGATCAGGATCGTTGGCTGGACCCTTTGAGCTTTCACCGTTGCAGCCAGCAACCCCGTATATATAGCCGGAATATAGCCGTTTTTCTTCGAGATGGCAAAGCCGAAAAAAGGCTATGGTGCCGCTGTACTTATAGTTCAATAATATAATCTATTGAACATAACATCTATTATCATAAATCATGAAAAGTATTCTAAGTATATGTAAGATTGATCTTATTTGGGATGAATTACAGATATCCATGGGTGGCAGTGGACACTTACCATCAGATCCATACTTCTTTGGAAACGACGTTGGCCAAGCCATCACTGTCAATGGCGAGCACTACCTATATATTTATATGGTCATCTCCGTGAAGGTGATGTGAACTGGCCACCGAGATCGATTTGACCCCGTTAGACTTTTCCTGCGCGGTTATTTTAAGTTACATGTGTATGTGAATAAGCCACAAACCACAGTGGTCCTCAAAGCCAACATAACCGGTCAAATTCAGCCTAATTTATGAGCCAGAGTCATGGCAATGGTTTTCGAATACGCTTCACCCAGAGAAGCCGTGACGAACATTTGAACGATGTTATATTCCACACATAATGGCATTAATAGGTATTTCAAACGAACAAAATATTAGATGATATCTCCCACACACTTTTATTTCAATTTAAAAAATGATGATGATAATGAAAGACCTTACCGATATATTATATTATATAGGTGGGGTGGTGTGATGTTTACATATTGTTCATACGATTTTATGTCTTATGCATTAGAGATTATTATCGATGGAACCTTCCATAGACAAGTTGATGTTGTCAGATTCATAATCACAATGGCGTGATCACCATTGACTTTAGCTTTTAAATTAGGACAAAACTGTTACTAGCAATAAACATACCAAGGGTATTATGTTTTTAAATTTCTTATTTCAACTATATGGTCAGTAATTTAATTCAATTAATACTGAAAAAAAATATACAACTAGGAGCGCAAATTCTCCATTTGTGTTAAAATATTGTAAGGAGCAAAAGAATACATGTTTGACAACTAGCAAACGTCACATTGACATTAGCTGACAGATACATAACCAGGTTAGCTTACTTTTGCTCGAGACTGCACTTAGGACGGTTGCATCACTTGTAATCGTGCAATGGCGGTATCGTATCTTTAATTATTTGTAATTGATAAACGTCTTTTGTTAATAAATAGTTGGTTTATAAATTGATTTCGATTACTTCTGTGTTTTGTTTATAATATATATTGGTACGAAAACACTGAAACTGAAAAATATACAACAATACTATAAAAATAAATAAAATAAATTGTTATAAAACCGTTGTGCAAAAAATTCTAACACGTAAAATTCGCAAAAAGCAACTGCAGATTTTTTAGATTTGCTCTTAACTTTTCACCGATAGCACGATTTTTCGTATTGCGTTTCATCCAACTTTTCAGATTTCCGTTTTTATAGCTATCCGTATATTTTAGATATAGGTCGCTGAAAGGAAAATCTCGTTTTCCAAAACTTTTAAATCAAATTCGTTTATACCTACGTAACACAGTTTTGGTTCTGACTGAATGGAAAATAATTTTTGGGTCATGAAAAACCGCTTATACTCTTAACTTTATATGAGTAATAAAAACCAAGAAAGTAACACTAGAGATGAATGCTTTATAGAATGAAATTTTATTTATTATTTTTGCCTCATTTTTTTTCGAAATTGAAGTAGAGATATGTACACAAAGTACATCATGAAGTTATCACAAAAATATCAGTCCTATTCGTCATAAACGACAAAAAGTTTTTATAGAAGAAAATTAAGTATAAACGCGTTTTTTTCTAAAAAAATAAGCGTACTGAATGGGAAGTATTGGCAGTTGCAATCAAGCATTGCAGCATCAGTGTTGTCGCCTTCTTAATGCTGGCTTTGATGGAGAACTTTACTGACGTTCTACTAAGACAAGTTTTTCAGCTCTATTAAATTCACAGAATCGTTAAGTAAGGAATTTATTAAATAATTTCCCCGACAAAGATTGCACTCTCCCCACTTAGTCCAATCACACTTCAAAATGTGACATATTACATAACTAACTACTAAGTTATTTTCTATAGAAACACAACTTAAAGAAAAAACCTACATAGTCAAAAAGTGTTATTTACGAATGTAAATAGCTAAGCACTATGGATTGAATTATACGGATGTATGTTCGTGTTTACGTCGTTGGCCAAACACGCCATGTCGCTCCACATTAGAATGGGTATAACAAGCTTCTTTATGAGTACCGTTTTGTCATTTTTTATTGAATATCGAATACCTCTTACATTCACAAAAAGTTCATATAACAATGTGTCGTGTATTACGTTTTTAATTACAATCAGTTTTGCCACATGGTTGATAATTGACATTCAAGCAATTGAATGATAATTAAAATACCAACTCAACGGTGGGTACCGCAAAAAATAATGGGACAAGAATATAACATAATTAAATAAATAGTAATTTACTAAGACCTTTGCCGAATATGTTTAATGACTCAATTCATTAAGTTAGGACAAAAACCTAACATTAATATACGTTTCCTTATAAAAAAAAAAAACAATTCTTTATACGTGTTATTACGTTCCTTTTTACATCTAATCTAGAAAGAAACGGGAAAAATAAAGGTAATATTAAATATTTTAAACAATAAGGCTATATGACAAGCGAACACAAATGTTTATTAAACACGGTTTAATTAAACACGTTTGCGATACAAAATAATGACCATTATCAAAGTATCTGATCCTTTTAAGTCTCAAAAAGCTTGTTAATCTTCGTGTCACTATCCTAAGATACAAGTTGTTCTGTGAGATAAGCCGAAGCCTTCCTGACCACAAAGTATTGTCTATTAAGAGGATCACTAAGTTTAAATCGCTGTATCTAAGAGACAGGAAAATTTAAATCTTTTTTCTTTTTTTTACCTTACACTTGATGTACGGAAATATTTAACATAATGTCTCTCGAAAAACAAAAAGAAAACATCGTCATCACGCTACCACAATTGGAGTCAGTAATTAACTTTTCTATTTAACTACTTGCATACACACACGCATGCTTTATTATTTAAATTTTAATTCGCATTTGGTTGCAGAAAACTGTATACAGTTTGCAGTGCATATGCTATGTGCAACATTGTGGTGTTGATCTTGAAGTGGTGCTACCACTTCGCGTCTTCCAGTGGGTATCGTAAAAGATGGCTAAGGTACAAAATCCAGAAGATGTGCAGTCTACGTCTTTCCTATATAACATCCACAAGCACTGCGTTTACGGACACGCATGCTAGACAGGGTAACTATTAGCAATAATTCCCTTTTGGGGAAGCCCGCATCTAGCAGTGGACTGCAAAAGGCTGCACGCATTTAATAAAATAACGCTTCTAATATTTCTTATTTTTCAAGTGATGATACAGCCGTCATTAATTTTTAATCGCTTTAACATTGAAATTCGTCTCGAGAACGACCTACATAATTGAGACCCTAAATCAAATATATTATTACAAATACAAAAAAAATGCGGCCAAGTGCGAGTTGGACTCGCAGGTGAAGGGTTCGTAGCATTATCATTATAAAAAATTGAAAAGTTTTCCAACCACCAACATAAGTTTTCATAGTGTTTGTATGAATTACAAAGTTATGTTATTTGGTGTTTGAAAAAGTGCTTTATCTCAAAAACTGTCAACCGTATTGTTCGAACCAATTTTTGTTGAAAGCATTACAGCATGCATACA
>MOOZ01000549.1:101234-118567 GCA_002930495.1 Cecropterus lyciades | reverse complement strand
CCCCCCCTCTATGTGGAGGTGGTTACAATATACATAGAAAATAAAACGATTAGCGATGAATACATAAAAGATGCATCTATGTCTTTATACATTAATTCTACCATGAGTACAATTGAGTACAATACCCATACCTGGTTATTGAATATATATATCCTAGTTCCAGTTTACTGTTTCACGGTATAAATTACGCCAACGTCGAAACTAATTCATTGTTATAGATATTGGATCCATATGTTGAGTGTAAAGCAAACTCGGAGGCAAGCACAAGATATACGACATCGGTTCTGGATAACGCCGTATATCTTAAGCTAACGTCTTCACATTCGTGTACATAACTTACAATTAGATGCACTGCTACAGACATGAAGGTATGAAATACAATACAGCTTTAATCTAAGTGAAAGACAGCAGTGCCTAGATTAAAATTAAGTATGCCTATTGCTGTCACCAACATACATGTTATTATAAAACATGTCATATAAGTTATAATGTCTATGTCGAGTAGAAGGCTTTAATGATTATAAGAATTGCTACACGAACTAATATATTTACAATTTCTAACCCTATGGCAGGTTATTAAATGCCAAAATATTAATTGTATAGAATAAAAGAAAGAAAGAAAGTCAAGTTTAACTTGAGTACCTTATTACTACGGGTACTTTATTCCACTGAAATAGGTTACAGAACGTGGTAGATATGGTAAATACAACGTCGACAATCTTACAATTACTGAGAATGTTGGTTTAAAAAATTAAAAAGGCACCTAAAATTACTTTGCTGCTTACGTTAGGTACTATTGTTTCACAAAATAAATACATGATCCATAAAAGAGATAGAAATTGATGTTGGAATACGTTAAACGGTTTCAGCGCTACCTGGCTTTAAAATAAATGATCCGTCTATTTTTGAGTGACACTCGATTGAAACTCCGCAACGCGGATAGCATGAATATTAAGAGATATTTCGATGCCAGTTTCGAGTGACAACTGAGACCAATCTTTAAATATTGCGTCATAGAACACCTGCCTGGGATCAACATTTATTAAAATCGCCTTTGAATTGACGACTAAATTTGACCTAGTTACGATAATAGACGCGGTCTGATCTAGACAAATCAAGTGTGATTTATGTGAACAAAAACTGGCACTTGTGTGGCTGCTGTCTTTTATTTTCAAGAAAAGGGTTTTTCAACTATCGAACGCAATTAAATTGCAAGCTGTTCCGTAAATAAAGACATTGTAGAGGCCCTAAGTGATTTATAATTGGTTGAGTGAAGTAAGGCGTATAATTTAGTTTTAATTTTCCACGAACTAAATAAGCTTGCCTAGTAGTTATTCTTTCTCATTCTATGCGAGTATAGAGCAACGCCCAATATTATGATAGCAACTATCAACGTGTGTTATAAATACTACAAGTGTAGTCTATATTTTAAGCGAACCCATATAGAACAGAGAGCAATAACGCCAGTAAAGGATTATCGAAATCACAACTAATTAGTTCATAACTATCAACTTAATATCCTTCATGATTGCGAAGTGGGCGTAAACCGCGGAAGCATGTTTAGCAGGAAAGAGCAAGCAAGCCTAAGCATTCCATTCCTTTATACCATTGTTCATTTTCTACGTCTGTCTCGATATGCATATTACGTCAATTGGGGCACGACCGACATGTCAATCAAAGTTTTTCGTGGGTGTACAACAACAAAGCAAATGTTTGCGTTCTTTTATTATCTTAATGTTCAAAATCAACTCACGTTTTCGTGAAATTAATGTCTCTATTTACAATTTCGTGACATGTTGAAAGGTTTCGGGAGTTTCAGTTAATAATTAAGCCTATTGTCTCTGAGGCAATTAATTTATCATGTTAGCTTATTAGGAAAACAAACACAGACTATGTATTCTTAAAACAATCGATGACATCTTATTTATCGGACAATCTTGTAACTGAGCATTTGGTTATAGAAACGTTAGATAATCTAGATACTCGTAAATAGCAATCTAGACTATATACGAAAAAGACTATTTGGACATATAAAATCAAAGTGTGAAATTATTTAAATTATATTTATATCAAAAATTTTTGGAAATCTACCAAGTTTCATTAGTATTACGATTCACCTTAACAGACATTTTCCACATTACCTTATGTTACATAAAACGGACAACGGTATCAAAAATGATTTGTGATTCTTAAAGAATTGTATTTTTAATAGCCACTTTGTTATTTCAAGTATATGGCCTTCGAAAAAGGATTTTATTTCGAAGTATATATTAAAATTGCACCGTTAAAGCAATATATTTAGACAAAAAAATATATATTTAATACGTAAGGCGGATGGTTCAAGAGGATGTGAGGGGTGCAGGATCCATTATTTATTTATTGAGAGTTGAGTAATTGAACGATAAATACTTTTGTTTAACACAACCAATGTCCGCGACATTGCAACCACACACCAACCAATCTACGCCAAATGAGAATATGAATCATCCGCGCAGTTCAAGCCAGAAGACCTCATTAAAACATTCCATACGATTTAACCATTTGCGGAGTCGTACAGCCACGAGTCACGGCCAACAGTTCAGGGTTGCTCATTATGCACAGACACGTGGGTGTCGCCGTGTGCGATTACCTGTCAATGATTACATAAAACTACATCGTCCTGATTGATTAACGACGTTATGCAGTGTTAGATAATAGCATGTTAACCTAAATAAATATTATGTACATGTAAATAACATACGGTTAATAAATTCTTCACATATTTTGAGCATACATTTAATTTTATTTTAAATTAAATTTATTACATTTGTCGTTTGCATTGCTTTATACGTTTGTAAATCTGTGTATGGCTTACAAAAGATTTCAAAATTTGCATAGGGAGTACCTATAAAGCTGGTAATACATTGACAACTCTTATTACGATTAATTCTTATTACCATAAAGAAATACATCTTGACTTAATCACCAGTTATCACTAATCATCGGTTGAATCGTTTGTCTTTTTTTAAGAATATGTTATGAAAAATCTTGCACATTTTGATATTGTACCTTTAGTACGAGTTTATCTTGGTTAATTAAAACAATAATCGTTTATGTTTTCACTCATCATTTCAAAGTACATTACAAGGTATGGCCGAAAACCAAAATAAAAACGTGGAGTGTACATTGCAACGTGCAAAAACTAAAACAATTATTGTTTTGAGGAAATAAACTTGCACTAAAGTTACTGGACGCTTACCGTTATGACTCTTGAACTTATAAAGCTTCACGATGTAAATTAATATTAGAATGGGTTTAAATTGTTATTTGAATTCATCCCTGACCAGAAATCGAATGTGAAACCCTCTACATAGGAGACGGACATGGACCTTTGCGTCACACAGGTCAGTAAGTAATAAATTTTTAATTAGCTAAATAAATTGAAGGATACTTTAATAAATACTGATGCAGAATACTTAACTTAAAAGCAAAACCACTTCATATGATCCTAAATAAAAGAGAGCATGCTGACTGAACGTTCTAGTAGTCAAAGTAGTCGGTGACCCATTTTAAAGCTAAATTGCCAGCGTCAATGGAACCATATCCACAACTTTCTTTAAGCACATTTTACAAACCCTTTCCTTTTACTGCTATATTGCATACTTATATATTTGTATAGAAAAATGTTTACAACTACTTCATTTTAACTGTGGTATTTACAGAAAACTTTTCTACTGGTTGTTATAAATATCAAACTTAAAAAACCGGAATCTGTGCATTGTGAATTATAAATAAAAAAAACGTTGAAAGTTTCAACGCGCGCGGGTGGTGCAGCAGAAACGGCTGCATCTGTCAAGCGGCGCAACTATGCAGTTCTTGGGGAGGGTAACATATTTGTGCCTATCACGGTAGGGACTCTAGGTCTTTGGGGGCCAGAAAAACGACAGTTTTACAAAGAGCTGTCGTCACGACTGGTGGACGTTTCAGAACCCAAGAGCAGGTGCGTAATTTGATTTAAAAAAAATTGCCCACTGAAAAAGGTAACGCAGACAGTTTTTTACAAATCTCCTAAGAAGCAGCGATTTGGACTCTTTGTTTTATCTATAATTTACATATCTTTACTGGGTTTTCATCATTTTGATTTATTTATAATGATAGGTACGTTTATTCTAAGACTAAGGTAGCCTAAAGAAATTGTAAAATTGTTCTCACGTTTGGACACAATAACTCTAAGCATGTCAAAAGCTATTTTTAAAAGTAGTACTTTTTTGCATTATTCATTTATTTTGCCACATGATCAGGCATTGGGCGCGTTCACTTATATATAATGTATTTTAATGGATAATATTACTAAAAATTAAAAACACATTTTTTTAAGTATATCAAATAAGAATCGAATAATAAACACCCATCTGTGATAAGTACCTGTTTAATAGTATAATTTTTTTATATTTTTTAAGTTTAATGACACAATAAAAAAATTAAATCATCATTTGAATATCGAATCTCGTAATCAAAACTATTTAATTCAAAGTTAAATTAATTTTAATACAATGGTTTAGGAAATGATTTTTTTTACATAAAAACAGCTCTTTTCATTTGCCACGATCTTTTTGCATACAATGACGCGGCAATACTGCTGCCTGTCACCGCCGGAGCTTTATTGTTGCATCACGTTCAAGGGTTTCGGTGAATTACGACTGATATCTTTATGTTTAATATTTTTGTACCGCTTTGCTAATCCATTCTGCAAGTCATTACATGCTGTTCCATAAACAAGAGCGAGATCAGTAACATATAAGTATATACGCGATTTGAAACATTTGTTAGGCATCGTCCCCAAAGATTTGGCATCATTGTGGACTTAACTTACATTTTTTTGAAATCTGGCTTAAACTATACTTGTTAAAAGGTAACATTTTATGCTCGTATAATGTTAATATAAACTATCAATTTTGCGACCGAAATATATAAGTACATTGATATGGTAATAGGTGCAAATATTGATTAAAAAATATAATAATAAGATAAAAGGTATCTATTCTTTTTTTACAACTTTGAATAAAGCAATAGTGTAGGAGGAAATGTGGGTCTGTCCAATTCCAACTTGATCCTGTTCAGCCAGTTCGGCAATTTCGTTTTGCTTTAATTTTGATAGCTCCTTTCAATACGAATGTTTTTCTAGGTTCGTTCTATTTTGATTGCTATTATTCTATTTAAATTGTCGTGTTTTTGGAATCATCTGGTTAATTAGACGAAACTTTTATAGAAATTATCGACAACGATTAAATACTTATTAATAAAGACATGGACTAAATCATAAATATTGGAGACTGAATATAATTATATGAATATGAATATAATCATTTAGATAAATTATATATGAGCTCTATGGTTCTAACCTCTAATCACAACATGATTTAAAGATTGTATAAGCTTTGTGGTTCGATTCCGGAGGTACCACTGTCACAATTATATCTGTCTAATAACAGCAGCGTTAAGCACTGCTGAATTTAGGTATGAAGGGGGTGGTAGGGGGAGACATACTTATCCGAGGTATTCCAACTTAGCCTTCAGCAACGAGTTTGCGCCCAACTTCAGATAAAAATCTTAATTATGTCTGGGAATTATTGCAGATGTACGCGGACGGCAGTGGTCAGTTATCATCGGCAGACTGCATGCTCGTTGCTAAATTTATGAAATAAAAAATAGTTATATGAAACCTAACTACATTGCCATATTATTATATTGTAAAAAGTGTAAAATATAAGGGATACAAACAAGCACAATTTATTACAGTGTTAAATCTACAGTGTGAAGATTTAGTCTTAAATATTCTACTCGGGATTCTTACATAAATTTTTGATCGTTACAAACGATTTCAATTGGCCTGGCCTTGAGAAGAATTACCTAACTCGAGTCTACGATCCGCATGCATATTTTATAAGAAATAGAGAAAAATCAGTATTGAATGTTATTCGTATATCACTTTGACCGGACAGTTCACTCAAATTGAACAGTTTATCATCCCTTAAAAGTAAGTTTGAAGGTGGTAGAACTCTTTGTGGTTCAGCTCCGGAAGTACCACCGCCACACCTATTTCTGCCTTATAACAGTAGTGTTTTGTGCTGCTTGTTCTGGTCTGGTGTGGTAAGGGAGACATACTTTTCCGAGGCATTCCATCTTAGTCCTCAGGGGTAGCAACGCATCTTTGGCTAACCTTAGGTGGGACTTTGATCTTACCTAGGGTTGATTACAGATGTCCATGGGCGGCAGTGGCCACTTACCATCAGGAAGGCTGCATACGCGTTTGCTACTTTCATACTATAAAAAAAAGTAAGTACTTATAAGATATATGTCATTATCTTTCATTTCTTGCTGCATTTTATTATATTTTCTCAAGATGTCTGTTAAAACAGTAAAGTTTCCAATTAGGAATATAAAATCAGTATTGTATTAGTTTATGCAACAATTTCTGATGGATTGTACCTACGCCTTTGCCTGCGACATTACATACCACTTATATCGTACATCGTTACATCGACTTACATATCACGGGACATTAATTAAAATTAAGGTGAAATTTTAAAATTCCTGAAAAAATGCTTGTGAATAATATATGTACATGAGTAGCAGTCGCCGTTTACCATTTATTTATTAAAAGGTGAAAGAACCCTTTGTGGGTCGACTACAGAGGTATCACCGCTACACCTATTTCTGCCTAATATCAGCAGTATAAAACACTGTTTTGGTTTGAAGATTTTTTTATACTTCAGGCAGACGGGCTACCTGATGGAAGGAGTAGCCGTCGCCTATGGATATTTGCAACACCAGGGTCGTCAATGTATCACCGGCTAAAGGTAAGTAGGTAAGTAGAGGCTGTGTGAGGGAGACAATACTTATGCGTTAAATACTTATCCTAGGATATCAACTTAGAACTCAGAAGTAGCAACGCATCTGCCGCCATCCCCAGGTGAGACTGATGTTATCTAGGGTTCCTAATGATAACTGGGGATGATTGCAGTTCATGGGCGGCAGTGGCCACTTACCATCAAATGGACTTCATGTTCATTTGCTACTTCAAAATTATGAAAACGCTTTAAAAATATGAATATGAGTATTATTTTTAGTGTGAGTACTAGTTACTTTTTAAAATGAATAAATTTTGTGCTAATATTAGTTTGAAATCATATATGAATATGACTATTTGTCGTTGCATAGTATGTAAGTATAGCGAGCTTATATAACGCTACATGCCTTTCATATGTGAAATCATTCATTCTGTCACTTCCTAAGATACAATGGGCAATCATTCGAATGAATACTTGAATAATTGTGATATGTTTTATTCCACTTAACCAGCTGTGCCACTTAACCGAATCTTTGCAATACTTCAAATAATTGATATTGACAAATATTAACATGAAAAGAAAACATTTATTTTTTATTAATTTAGTTTTATTTATATTTCAACTTTATGAATGATTATTTGATAATCTCTAGTATTTTACTTTTGTATGCGATGAGTAAGATTTTTGGACTTGAACTAATTCTTTATTAAAATAAAACTTCAAATAAAACGTACTAAATAAATGTACCAAGGTGTACGTTCAAATGACATACGAGTAAATAAATAAAAATGTCATACTAATGTATTAAACATTTTAATGTAATGTATATGAAGTAATCTGATCTTAGTAAAAGGTATTAATTTTTTTTTATTTAACAAAAAATCATCGGGGTAATTCTTTTCAAAATGTAAACTATGTTTTTCTTATAATTTAATAGTTTTATTTTTCATAGAACTATTCTAGTTCTGAATGAATGATTCATTGCTTCTAATGATTTGAATAAAATTACCTGCGTGATCAAAGGTAAATCTAGATTTGCAATACTCTTTGATCTTATACTTTGATACTTCAAAGGGTATTTACAGTTCTATGTTCCACTACATTAAACTTATCTGCTGGAGATTGAATGCTTAGTCATAAGAAAAATTACAAGTATAGTGATTTTATTGCTATCTCCATACTACACAAATTAAACCCGTTGGGTACACTTTATATGAACTTGCATAATTTTTCAATAAGTTAAATGTCAACTTATAATAATTTATTTAAAGTATTTTAATTAAGTGGTTAGGTCACTTTAGAGACCCACTTGTATACGCCAACGAGTGGTCGACGCTATCCTGCCGAACTTTCGAACCTGGCTGAAGAGCAACTGTCGAGTGACCTACCGCCTGACTCGGATACTTACCGTACATGGCTGTTTTGGTCAATATCTGAACAGGAAGAGAAGTGCAGCCCTCTGTCACCATTGCGGACACGACGAGGATTCCACACAGCACACGTTCCAGTTGTACCAAAAAGTAGGAGCGGACCTTTCTCCAGCGGCCATCGTTGAAGTGATGGTTTAGCGCAGAGAGGCTTGGGACGGCATGATCACCTTCTGCAATGATGTCATGTCTGCGAAGGAAGACGCCGAATGCGCCAGAGAAGGGAGCTCGAACCGTCCAGCCAGGCGGCCCCGGGAAGGACGACGGTATGTGTGGTCGCATACTGTCGTAAAAACCAGTTGGTGCGGTGGGCCCAGCCGCTCACCTGAGAGGAGCCCGATGGGGTAACGCACTCAGAGGACTCCGGTTGTGTTCCTTTGGAGATCACGGAGTCCTCCTGGTAGCGTCAAGGACGGCCACTGGGGGGGTTTTAGTGCGGTAAAAATCCCACATAACCTGGTGCAGCTCCAACGGCGTCGGGTACTTTTTGAAAACAAAAAGGTTTAGACTTACACTTTAGATGCACTGAAAAGAGGCATTTTTGTGTATTTTAGGGAAAATATAAAATTAAAAATGAAGATTAAAGATAATACTTTCGGAATTTTCTTGTATATAGCATTAACTGTAAACTATATTTTTTTACAGAAAAAGTGTTTTTAATTTTGAAAAGGTTCATGACAGCACCAACAGCTCCTGTCAATCTTGAACTATGACGAGACACAATTTTTTTGTCCCTACTCTTTCCTTTTTCCTCTTTTTCCAGACGCCATTTTTTAAAATTATATAGCCTGTGTCACTATCTAAACTGAAACGATTCTAATAATAGCCCAAAGGGCTTGACGGATTGTTACGTATGATCAAGATCACGACACAAGCCGTCAAGTCATTTGGGCTGTAGCGCGTTTCAAAGAAATGGACATATATATAAACAAACAAACAATCATCCTTACATACATACATTCGCTCGACAAACATTACCCTCCTTCCGATGCATTCTGGTAATAAAAGCTCGATTTTTCCTGGCGGTCCTGTATTACACTTGGATAAAACCAGATATTTCGTGCCCACAAATTTTATGGGCTATCATTTGTAAGATCCTAAAGATCCATTAAAGACAATAAAAAAGCGATTTAAAAAAATCCTAGAGTGGCCTAACACCTTAACTTTTTACACTTAACAATAACAGACTCCGAGAAAATTTACGCAAACTATCATCCCGACATTATTAGGTTGACTGGTTGATAATATCGAAGAATGTATGGAGAATTCTTCGAGCATTATATTTCTCTATATATTTATTAAATGTAAAATTAGAACAATGGAAAATATGTATGTCCTATTCATAATATCTTAGGCCCTAATTAGGGCGGGACAGTCCCGCTGCTAGATTTAATCTATCCCGCACTTCTCAGAAAAAGAAAAAATGTCCCGCTTTCGCATATAGACCGATAGCTACATGTAGTTAAATAGATCAACATTAATTCGCAACAAACTTACCAATCGCGACAAATATGAACTATCTCATTAAAATTGCATATATTATTCTAACTGCCTGAAAATGGGACAGTAATAAAAAGTGGTAATTAGTTTTGACGTATATTTCAGTTATTAAACCGTCAGTTACATCTGATATTAACTTACAAATACAGAATCGATTAAAATATGAATATTCTGTAAATATCCCGGTTTGACGAAAAGAACATTAGTCACAATAATATATATTTCAATATTTAATTAAATGTCAAAGTGTAGCGTATCTTGCCAATCAAGCGTCTAGTTTAGTCAAATGTAAGGCAAGATACTGGAGCTAGCTATTATTGCCGATGTAATAAACAAGATGGTTAAAAATATATTTATATATATACCTTGTATTACACAAGGAAAAAGATAAACCCACTGAGTTTCTTGCCGGATCTTTTCAGTTGAGGTCGTGTTCCGATCCGGTGGTAGTGTAAGAAAAATCGTGTTATTGACAATTTGTAAGTGTCCTCGTAGACCCATGCAAAAATAAATTTCATTTCATTTTATTTAATGTTAGCTATACCCAATATCAAGACAATGGGTCGCAAGTGGAACGCACCAAGGGTCGTGGGCGTTGAGGAAATATTTACAATTCAGCGTTAAACAATAGAATAAAATTAACAGTTGTATGCTAAAATGCTTCATGATTGGTGCCATGATAAATAATTGCGAAATTTATTGTTCGATTAAATATTTACAAGGCAAACACGTCTTTTATAGCATAATCAACGCTGTTCATCATTTCCACGCCGAATATAATCTAATGTGTTTTGTTTTCCTCGGCACAATGGTATTAATTCGCGCATCAATAAATATCAATGTGTTTCCCATATGACTAAGTAAAAAACGATAGTCAAACATTTTTTATTTATATCTGTTAGTTCCTTCGATTTATATGTAATGAGTATTTCCAGAGATAAGCGAGTTCAAACCAACAAACTTAGAGAAAAATAAAGTTTTCCGTTTTTATCCGACTGCGTCAGAAACAGGGTAATGTTTTTCGAGGGTATGTATGTGTGTTTCTTTGTATGTAGGTATGTCCATTTATTTGGCATGCGCCAAAGAAGTGGACAACTGGTAATCCTTAACATCAAGAGATTACATTATGGACTTATACCAATGTCCATTGTCATTAAATTCAAATGAAACCAAATCCTGCCTTAATACTCCCATAATAAATTAAAACTACCAACGTATGTAAAAACACCCCTTTGACTTGGATGCAAAGACAAAGCTTATATAAGGTAGAAATTTAGATGCTTCTTCATAGTAACCGAGATTTAAACATAAACGTAAACGCTTTCCACACTCATACCCCACATTAGGATTTTCTCCTGTATCTTGGGCGCCATGACACACAAAGACCAATACACAAACACCCAGACCCAGAACAGAAATCTAAACTCATCATTCAGGTGTGTGGCCGTGGATCAAACCCGGGACCCCCGCGTGTCAGATCGGTATGATGACCGCTCCACCACGTGGGTCGTCATTTACACCACATAAATAATCATCAAACATTTATTAAGAATATTCTTCTCGTAAAAGACAAAGATACTTATAGTTTAGCTTGGTAAAACTTGTTAAAAAGCAATAGTCACGCTTAATCGAAAAGTAGTATTTAATTTTAATAAGTATTTAATTTAATATAACGAATATTATTCAAAGCATACTCGTGGCCTCAAAAGTGACATTGATAAAATACTACGAAAATAAAAGAGACTATTCATTTTATTAATCACGGAATATTCTATCAGATAATCGGATATTTCTTCTTTATCTAACCGTTTCAAATCAACAAAAGATATTTCGATTATAAAGATGGTATATGAACACGTAAGTATGATTCAATACCACGGCCTTAGTTGTATAAACAACTTTAAGCGCTTTATTTAAACGTCTCTAAGGTGTTGGATTTGAATAATCCAATTGTAATCTAGCCATTGTCACGTCGTGGATATAGTTTTGCTACTACTACTACTAGCCTTTCAATTATAATCGATTATTAATCTATTATTTAAACTTCGTGACCATTCCTTTCACTCTTTGATTTAGTAAAAGGTTAACTGTTTCCAGATTCTGTAAAAAGTGGTTAGGATCTTGGTGTTTGTTACTATAGGTCTTTACCTATGAAATTGCCATTCTGCCGTACTGGCCACTTTAAATCAAATATTTTTTTTTGGCTAATAACTTGTAATTCCCATTTAATTTTATTTGGAAAACATGGATTTTTTTTTATAATCGTCATTTTTTTAATAGTTAGTGTTTTGTTTTCATCGCATTTGAACATTTTTCGTCATCATATATACGTTAAAAATTCAATTAATTATGGAGTATGAGTACCGTCGTGGCGACAAAGCGGCACGCAACACCAACGACGTTTACGGAGCGAACAGTACAAACGAACGCATCACCCGTTATTGGTTTGCCCGCTTCCGTTCTGGAAATTTTTACCTAAAAATGAATCCTGTGGTCGTCCGAAAACTTTGTTCGACAAAGACGAATTAAAGGCGATTGTGCTGATGCTGACGATGATGAAGCTGATGATACTCAATCTACGGCTGAATTAGCAGCATCTTTCGACGTTAGCATCAAAATAATATTGGTTCATTTGCGTCAAATTGACTAGGTAAAAAAGTTTGACAAATGGGTACCCCACGAACTTAATGATCGTAAGCGCGACGTACGCGTTGAGACGTGCCTTTCATTGGTCAACAGGCATACAAATGAAGGAATTCTGAACCGCATTATTATTTGTGACGAGAAATGGATCCTGTTCGACAATCGTAAGCGCTCAGCACGGTGGTTGGACCCTGATTCAGCACCCAAACAATGCCCTTAACGAAAACTTACCCCTAGAAAAATGATGGTCACTGTTTGGTGGTCTAACGCGTATGTAATTCATCACAGCTTCTTACCAAACGGGATGAGCATTACTGCAGATATGTACTGTGAAGAACTGAACACAATTATGAAGAAGCTCGCACGTCTCCAACCAGCTTTGGTCAATCGTTCTGCTCCACTGCTCCTGCACGGCAACGTGCGACCTCATACTGCATAGCAGACGGTCTCCAAGCTACAAGAACTGGGATTGAAAATTCTCCGTCATCCACCGTACTCACCAAACCTTGCGCCTACAGACTTCTACTTTTTCCAGAATTTGAAGAACTTCTTGACGGAAAAAAAATTCAATACTCGAGAGGCAGTACAAAATGCCTTTGAAGAATTTGTTACCTCCCGTCCAGCTGATTTCTTCAAGAAGAGCATCAATAAGCTACCAATGCGATGGCAAAGATGTATTAATTGTATAGGTGATTATTTTGATTAATAGAAATAAAAAATATAGAAAAAAGACGCTTCATTTATTTAATGAAAAACGCAACGCAATTTCATAGGTAAAGAACTATTATTAGGCGCCAAGATACTATCATACCAGTAAAAGTGTAGAATTTGTGTCGAAACTATTCCTTTTAGTACAAATTTTCAAATTAATTGAAACCAAGATACGAAATCACTTTGGGAGTAATATTCATCTGTGTTCGTCAATTTAAATGAAGAAGTAGCAAGGAAAAGCAACAAAAATGGCCTCTATGTTTAATATACTTTTAAAACGTAACCCTTAAGAACTATTGACACATTTTTGAACATTTAAATTTGAATTCTATCAATTCAGCCGTCATCGGTAAGTTCACTCCCATTGTTGTACTTAAATTAATCAGTCTTTAAACGAACAAAATGATACTAAAACCTTTCCCTTTCAAACGTTATTATTGTGTTTCACTAGTCATGTTGTATCTAGTCGATCTAAGGCTATGTTGCGTAATAGTTGTAATGGGTGCGGTGGACAGGGTTAAGGTTTTGGGCCTTGAGCTTGACTCGTGACCGACTGTTTGTGTAAAGTTTTATAATTAGTTCTGATACATTTATCTCTTAAACAGGATTTATGGAGATTTGGTCCTTTTCATAATATAAGTAGAAAACGCGCACTGTAGTCCACCTAATGGTTAGTGGTCATTGGCACATATTTTTTTAACATGAGACGTTACTTACGAACATAAACTTCTGAGGTAGCTACGATTTGATCAATATCAGATACGACCCCTGTCATATGTAAGAATGTATCTATTTGCCGCTTCTGTTACACAAAAACTTTATAACTCTAGTGTTACATGAATACGTTTTTGTTATCTGAATAACCCGAATGTTGCCTTTGTTATATAAATGTTTCTGGACCTTAAAATAGGCTTTATTTATTTCCAAAAGCATTTTTTAAATAACAGATTGTATTGAGAACTCCAGAAACTAACATTTTCACATCTCCATTCACAATTACAATATTTATTTTAGTAATAATTAAATATATTTATATTTTTAACATCAAACAGCATCCATGAAATCTTTGCAAAAATATAAACTAATTAAGATATAAACGAGTAAATTCATATTTATTTTTTAAATTTAAATGAATAACTATGGTCACAAACTAGTAATATTGTTAAAACATTAAAACAAAAAACCCAAATGCTTAAAACGATCTTTTGTTCAAATTGATATATTTAATTTAACGTTCTATAAGAGTTTTTATCAAAAAGTCAAGTAAAAGTATTATAAAATGATGATTCTAATTGTATGTTATACGTCACAATTCGCTAAGCCGTCTGGGCTGTGCCAAAGCAATGGACATACAAGCAAAGATACATACACTCTCGAAAAACATTACACTCCTTCTGATATAGTCGGGTAAAAGGAAGTGGTATCAAGATTACTGTAATAAATAAATAAATAAAAGAAAACGTAAGAAAAGACAGGAGACAACGGCGAATAGAAACAATAGAAAGACACATTAGATAGAAAATAGGAATAAAGAAGGCGTATAAAGAATTAACTAATAAAAAAGAATGGATTTGGAAGATGGTATTGTGGCGGAGAAGGCTGGTAGACAGGAAATACTTAAGATTGCTACAGACTATTATACTGAACTATACAAAAACAACAAAAATGAAAGAAAAATAGACTTATCAGAAAACGAAAAGGTATCTTACATCATGCAGTAAGAAACGTAAGAAACGGAAAAAAGCTATGGACTCACAGTAAAACGATAAAACTCCAGGGCTAGACCGCATAAGCAATGAAATACTAAAGCAAACGAAAGCAGCAATGACACTTATACTCACAGTAATTTTCAACAATGTGTTTAACACAGAAACCATTCCAAAACAATGGTCTGAATCGATCATAATCCTTCTATTCAAGAAAGGAAATTACTACATAGACACAACAAAGCACTTTACTCTGATACACTCAAAAACCTGGAAAGCCTTAAAGGAACTGAGTACAGAGAGCACAAATATATTATTATAAGAATTATCAAAAATATTTATAGATACGGTTCGGCTTGTATCCGACAAGAAAAGGGAGGAAATATGTTTCGAATACAAAAAAGCGTGAGACAGGGTGACCCCCTCTCACCAACACTTTTGCTGGCCGTACTAGAAATGATCTTCAGGAATCTGGAATGGAGAAACACGGGCATATCTACAGCCGCACTCTAACGCACCTACGATTCGCTGATGATATTATTTTATTAGCAAAAACATCAGATAATCTAAGCAAGATGATTACTGATCTAGCTTCAGAAAATGCAAAAGCCGGATTGAAGTTAAACCCAAGGAAAACAAAAATCATGACCAGTGGCAACAAAGACCCTGTAACAATGGATCAGACTCAAATCTTCTATGCTAACGAATACATATACCTCGGTAAACTGAAAACGGTAAACGTAAATAAAGAAATTGAAAGAAGAGTTATCAATAGCTGTAAAATATACTGGGGCTAAATGGAAATTATGAAAGCCTAGAACCTACTCATGTCAACAAAAAATAAACAATTTCACATACTTGCTGCGTTTTTTGTTGAACATGGGTTTTAACAAAAAACGCAGAAAGCAAGCTCTCCATATACCAGCATGCCATGGAATGGAGTATTTCAGGGATCAAAAGAGTCGATAAAGTAAGGAACAGCAATGGGCAGGCCATATGATCAGGGCAAGGGATAAATGGAGTAAAGTATTCACGCAGTGGTACCTAAGGGACGAAAGAGAGGTAGATCACAAAGAAGCTGGGATAACCACATCAGACAACTCGCGGGGTAACGTGGCTACAGTGCCCATAGAAAGACCAAAATGGTGAAGATTGGAGGAGGCCCTTGCCACTTGGCATACGGGAATACAAAAATGAAAAAAAAAACGGAATTACTATATTAATAACAAAGAAAAGTGCCCGAATGAAGGCTTATAATAATAATAGCCAAGTTACGGCATACCAAGAGTAGTAGCTAGTTTAATAATAATCTATGAATCTAAACATAACGCTTTTGACAGGCTCAGATTGGGACCTTGAGCTTGACTTTTAACAACTAAAGATTGCTCGTCACGCTCGTTTGGTTAATGCGACTTGATTTGACGATCTGGCCTATTTCAACTTGTCTGTTTAGTTTATATAAAATATTCGTGATTTTATATGGTGTACGATAAAAAAATTATAAAACTGCGTTCCAAACGAATCATGGGATTCTATTATGGATAAAAATTATTAGATTGGTCACGCATGTTATGGTTATTAGTTAAATTATTTGAAATATTAGTCGACTAAAATCTTATCAGTTTTAAGTCAATTATTCGGCCTGCTTACGTTATAACTCCAATATTTTGAACTTAAATGATGTTGAATCAACATGTAATCAAAGAAGTAGTTATTTTGATAAGTCTGTATTTTTAAAGTGAAAACATCTTTAGGTGCGTAGGCCATTTTCAGAGATGGCAATTACCATCGAACGTAACTTTAACGTAACCGATACACCTGTATATATTATACGAAGTATGTATCGTGTATGTACGTAGGTACAACACATGCATGTTGGTATTTTTGTTTAATATCCAATCATTGAATCTCATGTAAATTGAAACAATTAATATGTTACACAAGATTCTAATTTAGGGAGAATATAGATAGTCCGGTAAGTAGTAATTATTTTACATTTTGTAGAACAACTTTTGGTCGTAGGACTAGGACGTACCACGTGATTTATAGGACAATGTGACTATTAAATTTTTAAAATATTATGTAAGCAATAGACAAAAGTCAGGTCGTTAGTAATCATTTTTCATGACCTCGTTTTTGACACATTTTGGAAAGAGGGGCTGTTTGATAAAACCATACATTTTCTAGGACAATTATTATTTCGAAAAACTTAGATAAATATAATAATATTTACGAAAAAAAGAACCGATTAGGAATAATTTTTTGAGTTTCGTCATCTTAACATATTGCGTCCCTGCTACCTACCTGTGTTCTATAGCAACCACAATCGAGAATTGTTGTCAGGAGAGAAGTTAGGTATGTCTCACACGCATTTACATATATAAAAAGGCACCATTCAGGTTATTCAGATAACAAAACCGCGTTCATCTCAACGAAATGAAGCTACTCTCTAAAAATTAGCTTGATATTAGTAAGTTAAAAAACGTACGTGGAATCAAGGACTAAGATCAGAAACT
>MOOZ01000549.1:82250-95994 GCA_002930495.1 Cecropterus lyciades | reverse complement strand
GTCATACATCATTTTTACGAAACTTTAACCGTTTATGCAGCGTATGCAGCGGAAGCTCTCATTAGAAAAAGGAAACCCCCGATTTTGAAACATTCTTCATTGATGCTCCGCTCCTGTTGGTCTTAGCGTGACGATATATAACCTATAGCCTTCCTCGATAAATGGGCTTTCTAACAGTGAAAGAATTTTTCAAATCGGACCAGTAGTTCCTGAGATTAGCGCGTTCAAACAAACAAACAAACAAACAAACAAACTCTTCAGCTTTATAATATTAGTATAGATAGACATGCAGATCTGACATCAATTTTTCAAGCACACGGGTTCTACCTGAGGTCGATCACAGATGTGATGCTCTGAATTCCTAAGGACTAAAATAGTCTCGAATATAAATCAACCGATATCTACACTTTTCCTCCGAAATGCAAAAATCGCTTTATAATAAAAATATTGGTGAATGGGAAGGGACCATCACTCCCAGTTGATTTATATTACCTTTCATTGTAACTTATTCAAAATTATGTACCTACCATATACTTGGAATCAAAGTTATTATACAATCAATAATGATTCATAATTGTAGTTTATCATCTTAAATATTTTTAACCATCGTTTGAATTTTTTATTTATTTATTTTATTTATGTATTTATTCAATATGCTGTAGAAAATGTGCAGTCGGCCTTAAATCTAGGAATATTTGAATTCATGAATAAGTATAAAGGAAAATATCGAAGTCGTGAGCTCGGCATCACGTATTAGTTTAATTAAAAACGCTGTGAGCTTATGCCAATAAGCTGCATAGTAAAGGTGATGTCTTACTACGCTGAATCTATGCGCTCCTGGTATCCAAATATTGTTTATCAGATCGTCGATAAAAAATATTGTACATCTAAAATCAAATATTCTAATACAAATGAAAAACAATAATCATACCTAATATTTGAATCCCAAACCGTCTGCGTAACTGACCGATATATTTGTTTTGTTATATGGATATTTCCATTATCTTGTTGAGATTCTCATTCAATTTGGACATCAAAAGAATTCTTGTAATTAAATTAGTATTTTGTTAAGAAGTATTTACAGAGTTCCAATCTGTTCGTTAGCTAGTAATACGTTCGTATTAGTTCGTTAGTATTAATACGTTCATAAATTTACTATAATTGAAAGAGGTTTTAACTATTATCAACATAATAGCATCAATAACCACACCTAGTGTTAATAGTAAACTCCTATCGATTTATTCACAATTACCATTAAACCATTCGTCATAATGGGCGGACTCCCTCAGGCTGTGTTTATACGGAGCGCATAACAGGTCATAGTATAAAGAAAGGAATGTTCCGTTTTGTACTCAGAGGTCAGTTGTTGTTAACGGGCGGTTTAAATAAGCAGTTTTATTATTTTATAAAAAGTAATATAAGAGTAAAAGAAGAAAAATATATAGGTACCTTTCACGACCAGAAAAGTCAGGAAAGTACGGTTTGTTTTATTTTTCTCAATTCGTATCTATTTATAGAACATAAAGCGTTATCTAATTACGGAACTTGTAAATTATAAGTAAATAATTCCTAATGTAAATATTGTTTTTCGTAGATTACGTTGTCTATAACATATACATATCACGACACTTACATGTAATTTTTACCGTCCCTTATTCATGGGCATAAACTTACTTTTTAATTATGCTGTCGTGTTGATACATTAATCAGGTTTGGTAAGGTCTGAACGGACCATCTGTATATGAATGACTGCTAGTAGCAATTCTCAATGAATGAAACTATCACTAATTTACATTTTTCATAAACTAAATTAAAATGGTAAAATGAAATAACGAATTCACAGTGACTCATATAAAAGAGCTCGTTTGCATTGCCCCGTAAAGTACGCCTCCTATTAATTGCCTTGTCAAATGCAAGGACATAAATCTTGTAGTAAGTCTTAACGAAGCTCTGGTTCCTAAATATAGATCACTGCCATACACTTATAAGTTATGAAGGAAAAGCATTAATATATTTAGTTTCACATTTTTTCTCATTATATTGAGTATGATTTAGAACAATATGATCTTAACGTTTATTTAAACTTTCTTGATTCAATGATAACAAACTCATGATTCTAACGTAATAAAATTAGAAGTCACCGAATTCAAAGTAAACATGATGAGTATTTTAAGTATGTCTTTTATGTGTCTATGGTAAAGACCATATAAAGACGTGGTTTTTTATTAAGAGCTTCATGCGTGAGGACATAGTCACTCGCGCGACATAATATGTAATGCTCAAATACGTAAGACAACTAACAATATCGACATAGCTCTAAATAAGTAAACTGAAATGATAGATCGATAGATTTTATCTATTCTTTATGACCAAATATTGTATACAAAAAAATATTAGCCCGTTTTATGAACCCCTGCCGATTTGCAATTGAATATTGTTCATACAAGTCGCGCGGGTACTGCACTGTGACTTCTTCATTAGTCATTATTTCATACGTGATGATTAGGATTATAAGTGCTCTATAGGTAATTGCATTAATATGTCCGTAGAGTTAAGCAGTAACAGACAAAATATTTTCTTTGCCGAACTACCTAATTACCATAAAATCGACAAGTTCTCACTGTGTTATTTTACAATATTCGCGAAGTTCAAGCTGTCAGTAAAAGTGCAAATCTTGTAATTAAGGATTGTAATATAATTTAGGACAAAGAAAGATTTTCCTCTAAGGCATTTACTAACTGCGTGAAGTTACTAATTTATTTATATCATGTCTAAAGAGAGCAGTAAAAAAATTGTAAGAACAGAACAGGTTCAATAATCGTGAAAATAAATTTAAAATTGATCTTGACAACTAATTTGATATTGCTAATTGCACATGCATTTGAAAGAATAAATATAGAGGAAGACAAAGTATTTTAAAGAAACATAGAAAGCCACATTAATGATTACGAAAAGAAACTATTATTTAATCTTAGCTAACAACGTAGTTTTCTTAGTATTTGGATTGAAAAATAACTAGTTTTTGTTCTTTGTCTGTTGTTAATAATCTATCTATATATAATAGTGTACACCAACGTGTTTAGTTACGTAATGAATTCATCTGTTTTGCTTACACTAAGTTGTAGGTTGACATTTTTCAAATTTTGACAAGAAGTACCGACCCCTAAAAGTCAATGTAATAAAATAAAAAAAATCATGAGCTCGTCTTCTAGGCAATAGAACCAAAGGGCGGGTTGTCGCAGCTACTTTCCAAAAGTCAAAAAATAAGACGCACCTATATGAGCACACATATAAATAATAAGACCCACCCATTTCCATATGAGGAAATGGAATGCTTTCTTGTAGAATTTTATATCATTTGTTTGACCACACTAGCGGTTGCTTATAACATTATGCATTCTGAACACGCTAACTATAAACTTAAAAGTAGATCACGCAACTTTTTACAAACCCGTAATTATTAGCCTGTAAAGAAATTCTTGCTTTTAAATTACTATCAAGAAAGAATCCGTAAAAGCACAACTCATTTATGTAAGTACTAACTGAAACTTGCGATTCTTTTATATTCAATATCGGCTTCACTCTATCTTCATCTCTAAACGTTCCTGAATTGGCATTGCTTTGAAAATATATTCATACAAGACAACAAGACAAAAACTTTCCGACTTTCACCATTTTGAATTTCAGCGGAATAATTTGAGTAATTATTCATTTAGTATCCGAAATTGAACAAAAGGGAAACAGAAAATCAACTTACTGTCCGATATTATGAACATAACAAGCAGACGGCCGTAAAATTAAATTTATTGTATGAAGCCGCAAAGTAATGATAACGGATTTAAAATTAATTACAAGTTTGAAACCGAACTTTTAGGCTCTCGTCGCGATAAAAACTTTTTGTATATTTTTGTCATTACAAGCTTGAAAGACGAAATCTGCAGATAAAACAAAAATACCTATTTTCGTCGTCGGCTTTCAAAGTTTCGTCAATGTTAGTCATTTGTACCAACAGAAGATATAATGTAAAACCTGAAGAAACCAAACGATAACAGCCGACTAGATAGTAATATTTCTTAAGTTATTAATTTAAAAATTATTCCCACATTTTTTGTTTTACTTGAATTTTCAGCCCAATTATGGAGCGATGGCGCAAAATCACTTTTCTCTTTTTACGACTTCAAAAAAGGAGGAGGTTCTCAATTCAACTGTTTTTTTTTGTTTGATACATCGAAAATTGAGGATAGGATGAACAGATTTTGTCATTTTTTTTATTTGAAAGCTGGTGCTTCCCTTTGAGTCCCTTTAATTTGGTTCAATTTTGACAATGACATCCATGGGAAAAACGTATAAGTCTTAAATTTGCATTAAATATGTTCGCGACAAATGGACGAATAACTCAGCGTCTACGGATCGGATTCTCATGAAACTTAAAATGAACATTAGGTATCTAGGATGACTTAAGTAAATGATTTTTTTTAACAAAAAATAGAAGTCTATACCACAAAAAAAGCAATAAAAAAATTAAATATATGTTGGTTTCTTACGTACAGAGTACATAGTCCCGAAGTCGGCGTTCAACATGTACTATGTATGAAAGAAACCAACATATATTTCTTTTTTTTTGCTTTTTGTGATATAGTAATCAGTTTACACAGTATATTTTGTTAAAAAACATCTTATTGTCTGCACTCTATAGTATTTGTAATTCATGCAAAATTTATAGGAACTTCGTGATACAGCTAATTGTGTTTTTCTTTAAAACATAATATTCATATTATTAATCATCTCTTACGACCCAATTTATAAAATAGACTAAATTTAGGAAAGACATATCATATTTCTTCGTTCTGTATACAACATGAATAAAATAATACTAATAAATTAAAAACGTTATTAAAAACTTCAGCTTGTGTCTATCACGCATTGAACGCAGTATTTCCGATAAGTAAGGTATTCGATTTTTTTTTTATAGTATGTAAGTAGCAAACGAGCATGCAGCCCACCTGATGGTAAGCGGCTACTGCCGCCCATGGACATCTGTAATCAACCCTAAGTAAGATCAAAGTCTCACCTAAGGTTAGCCACAGGTGTGTTGCTACCCCTGGGGACTAAGATGGAATGCCTCGGGAAAGTATGTCTCCCTTACCACCCCTCCCTTCAGGCCCGAACACAGCAGCGCATATCACTGCTATTATTAGGCAGAAATAGGTGTGACGGTGGTGCTTCCGGAGTCGAACCACAAAGAGTTCTACCACCTTCAAATCTTCTTAAATTACATTCTACTTGGCCACAGTGGTAAACTATGTTTTAAACCATTATTTGAAGAATTCCCAGTAGTGAAAAAAATAATGGATAAAGTGGTAAAAATATTATATAAAAAAACGGATTAATAATAAATAATAATTATACTGAATGAATATATTTCCGGTGATTTCCTCTATGGAGTTTTTATTTCATTGTATATATTTCATGACTCAAAATGGAAGCATTCATGCTAATAGATGTTAAAATCATGCATCTAATAATGTATTTCTTGTATAATAGTGAATAATTAACGTTTTCTTGGAAATACCCTCGCATGTTTTCCGCTTCCTGTGAAAATAGCAATGTGACAGGCTGAAGGGTGGCAATTAATTATAACTACCTAGTTTATACAGAAACTTGTTAATATATTTGCGATTAAGATAAATTTGTGATTGCGACTGATGTAGGTGTATTATTTGTAGCAAAAAAAATACTTTTTCCTCTTTAGGTTTTTTGTTTTTTTTTCTGGTTATCTACATCATCTTATCTTATCATATTGTCTTATTTCCTTATTATGCAAGGAATCTTGGTTAGCAATCTGTCCCGATGAATCCCTCCCCGATTGCTTAAGTTCACAAAGGAATTGGGAGGAATTGCTCTGCAACTTTTTTTATTCTGACCTTTTAAAAAAATGCCAAAATCCTTATTGCTGCCCTTGTGTCTTCACGGCCTTCACGGCAATTCATGTGAACGAAGCGCCGGTCGTTTTTCTCGGCACGCGGCTTTAAATGATGTTATAGCAGGTCCCTTGTCACTGCCAACATACCGGCTTAATGAGAAGGGAATGGTTTAGTACGTAGCGATGGCAAGAGGCCCAACGGATTAACTCTTATCCCTGGAAGATTGGAAAGTGTCTAGTGTGGGACGCTACTTGCGTTGACACACTAGCACCTTCTCATATTAAGATATCTTCCAGAGCAGCCGGTGTCGTGGCGGCCGATGCTAAAATCCGCAAGCGCCAGAAGTACGGAGACTTAATTAAATATTACATATTTCTATATTACATATTAATCCATGGGACCGTGAGATTTAAATGCTAAGTTATTTTTTAAGCATCAGTCCAAACATTTGATAGAGTCAACGAATGATCAGAATGCTGGTACATACTTCGGTCAACGAATTAGCCTTGCTATTCAACGAGGTAATGTTGCCAGCATTCTGGGAACTCATCCTAGGGACAGCAATTTGGATACCATTTTTTATATTTAAAATTATTTCCTTCTACACATAAGTTTATATTTTATTAACATTCATTTCATTGTAAAATCAACTTATTCATACTTTATTATTTCCAAATAAATAATCATTACACCAACAAAGGGAATTTATTTTGACTACATTTTTATAAGTTTTAGTTTTTAGTTTAGTACTTAAATATTTATTTCTAACAAACATTTTTACTAAAAATGTCTCTTATCGCATCAAGAACGTGTGATTTTTAAATAATTATTTAATTAGTCACAGCTAAATATATCAGAGGAGAAAAACACACTAAATACGATTACTACAATATAGACCATATTATCATAAAAGAAGCTAATCACTTAAGTACATTATATAAATATTATAATTATGTAAGTTACTTTTATAGAACGAAAAAATATATTTAGTTTTACTGCTCTTGCTTTTATTTGATTAATTTATCTGCTTATTAATCTATATATATAAAAAATACTTTTTAATTCTCACTAAAACTGACGCAAATAGTTTCTGTACAAGTAACTAAAAGCAGATTGTAACTAACGGTCTAGTAGTGAATGACATCGGAAGTTCCGGAGGTCAAGGGGGCGCGTCACGGAAATGGACATTTGACCAGACATATGCGTCAACACAACATATGTATTTCCTACAGAATGTATTGTCTATCCTTTATTTCGTTTCTTTATTTCATATTTTTGTGATTTTCTCAGTTGTTACTCTAAAATACTATAATACTAGCAAAAATATCTTGTGAAGTTATAAAAAGCTTTCCTAAATAAAAGTTTACAGGTAACATTGAAAATAACACACTTCTAGAGATCAATGTTAATGACCGTAAACCCGCAAAACGAAATTGACATACAAAAAGTATTTAATATCTTCGATTTAAATAAGTATTTAAATGACCTTACTAAGAGCCGTCAAGTCTAGTCACTTAATCACTTATTAATCCAGTGACTAAATAACAGTATGTTTTTTTTTTTTGTTTTCGAGGAGGAAATCTTCAGAAGGTGGCCGGACGCCGTGGGAGCGACGCCAGGTTTTGTGGGATTTTTACCGCACCAAAACCCCCCCCCGGTGGCCGTCCTCAGGGCTTCGAAGAAGGCTCTGGGATCTCCAAAGGAACGCAACCGGAGTCCTCTGAGCGCGTTGCCCCATCGGGCTCCATCCAGGTGAGCGGCTGGGCCCACCGCACCATCTGGTCTGGTCTTTACGACAATATGCGACCATACAGACCGCCGTCCTTCTCGGGTTCGCCTGGCTGGACGGTTTGAGCTCTTGCCGCCCGCAACCCAGGAAGCCCCTTTTCTTCGTCTCTTACGACAGGCAGGGGATAAAGGGTAAATGGTCTACTGGCAAGTAATGTTGGAAGTAAGAGTTCTGGACTGTTCTTAAAGGGCATTTCATTAAGCACTTCATATCTATAAATTTAAATAATAGAAAGTGTGTGTGACATATCATCGAATGTTTTTATTCATTTGAAAGATCTATTGATTCCGTTATGGAATATAATATCTTTCAAATATCCGCCCCGGCTTCTCTGGGTGGAGCGCATGCAAAATGTCAAATTTTCCAAGACTCTGGCGCATAAATCAGGCTGAATTTGAGTGATGGCATGGGTAATGTTGGCTTCTAGGCCCGCTGTGGTTTGTGGCTTATTCAAATATGAATGCAACTAAAGAAACTCACACAAGAGAAAACAAATCATAAGATCTCAATGGCCAGTTTACATCACCTCCATATGAGATGACCATGTCCTCAAATTGCTCGTACAGTAGGTATATACAATGTGACATGAGCTATGTGGCATGTAACGCCGTTCTGTTGAAATCATATGTAATTTGTGTCCAGATAATCTAATTCAGGCCAAAAATTGTCGGTAGTCATCGTATTATAGTGCTCGCTATGTTCACAATGATTGCCTGGTCAACGTCTTTCACAGAAATATGGACGGATGACGCCGCCAGGCAAAATGCATTGGACGCCCTTCGATCTTATTATTATCCCAAGTTTGACAATTTTGTTTGTACACATACCTGTTCATTCAAAAAAGGGCCTCATTGCTTAAGATTATTTTTTGATGAAAATTAGAGTCAATTGGCAACTGCTCCAGAGCCCATTTAGCAAATACACTTCGTTGTCTATGGTCATTTACCTTCGGTTTCTGGGATATTTGAATGTTGTAGAGGTGTAGGATCAAGTCCTGACATAAAATTCGCCAAGTTGTGGTCTGAAAAAGACCAAGTTCTTGTGAGTGATGCGAACTCGACTGCCTCGGATTCTCCTGCACACTCGTACGTACAGCGGTGATGTTTCGGCAGATCTCGCATTTCGTAGACACACTCGTCTCCACCACTTTGCGAATAGTCTCTCGTTTGGAAGATTACGGCGACCGTAAAATGAGCGAAGCTCGCGGTACGTTGCCCGTAGAACACCCATTTTGATAAAACAATTTTATTATTTGCACGTGTTGTTTAATGCTATACCATCCACGGTGATTTACAAAACATTGAATCAATTACAACTAATTTGATAGATGTAAGTTCAATAAAATGGCCGTTATCAACTGTCAAAGTTCTGAAGCCTCTGTTGGAAGATCCATTATATATATTATACTTTAAATTTCATTTCATTTAATGTAATCAACATTATTTGATATCCTCTAAAATTAACCTAAATCAGCTAATTTTTGTTTTAAATGAATACGGAAAACAACATTCAAATTAATCAATATCCAAAACAGAACGCACAATGGAGAATTCACCAGCATTCGTATTTATTTTATTTTCGTAATATATAAGTTCCATCACTATACCGGATTGATAACTGTAGCTCACTGACAAGCTTTTTGTGAAGTCAATTTCTAATTGGCTATTATCATATGAGCATGTATACTGGATACATTTATAATGCATATGCTTATCGATCATAATTTTAGAAATAGTATTCTGTAGTTTCGTAGGTATACAATACTATATAGTATACAATACTACTTGTACAATTGATATGAAGTGTAACTCAAACAAGTTCATCAATTATCTGTACTTTCTGTTAGTATATCAACGACTATTGTTAAACTTACTTTTTCAAACTAGTTTTTCAGATACAATTTTACATTTTATTAGTGTAGTAGTAGGTATGTTTGTAAACAGTTTATATATATATACAGTTAGTACTACAAGAGTCATTTTGCGGATTGGTAATTTTATTTTACTGGGATTTTTATTATTCACAGTTTGTTTTTTCTTCTTTGTTTAATTTTATTCCATTCCATTCCTGTGTTCGTATCGATTATTTTCAGTATTGTCATTTTACATTCAAATTAAAGTATTGTGGAGTTCCGCACGTATCCACAGTAGTAGATTATCTGAGAAGTTCTGAGAGAAACAATTTTAAAAACTACCTATTACTTTCACCTCCATTCATTTGCTCTTTGAAATACGTTACTGAGTATATATTTACTTTAACTGGTAGATTAATTTATAATATATATTTTATAAAAAATACATTCAAGTTCATTGAGGGCTTAACTGTGTATGTTGGTCACTAAAGTGAATAAATAAGTTTGAAGCAGCTGCTGCTTATATCCTGGGTTTAATTTATTACTTGCCTCGTACAGTATCAACAGCAGTACGTTGACATAGTATAGGAAGTATATTACGTTTTATCTATCTAACTATTATTATTATATTATGTATTATTATTATATTATGTAATTATTATTATAATTATATTTTTTATTATAATAATATAAAGCTGAAGTTTGTTTGTTTGGTTGAATGCGCTAATCTCGGGAACTACTGGTTGAATAGTTCATTTATTGAGAAAGGCTATATAATTGGTTTGTTTGCTTGTTTTTTCTTATGTAGTAGCGGGTAAAACCGCGGAGCACAGCTAGTATCTATTATTATATTTTACTTCAATTAATTTGCTAGTATAATATACAAATTTCTGGGATATGGTTTACATATTATCTGTAGGCAGGTAATATAATAAATGACCTGGCCCTGTTATATAATCTTCAACATAATTTACAATGAAAAAACTTTGTTATCTCTCAGTTTTATGTTTGAAATATTTATATCAATATTAATGACCACATTTAAAACATCCCTCGGGGGTACGCTAAAAGCTTTGCAAATATATGATAAAAAGTATAAAAGACAGTAGAAATACCCCACACACAAAATCGCAACTGTTTGAGTATTCAAAGGGAGTTTCTTTACTGTGTACGCCACAAAAATAAAACCTCTCAGTGTTGTATGTCACAACTTGGCACTCAAATCAACGAAGCATTCAATTGTTATTTGACTTTCGTTCATTAATTGTTCAAATATTCCACTCTTGAGGCACATCCTTTCCAAAATCAGCTCGTTTATTTAATATTCCTGACAATCAGAAAGGAGCGTCAGGGTGAAATAAGAACCTAAGTCGTTATCTCGTTACGTGATCTTACTTTTGTTGGAATACACTGTTAGACGGTATACGAAACACTTTACTTAAGTTGGTTCTTGACTCTTCTTGTTATCGAAGTTCGAAGAATTGGATAAATCAAAGCATTACTTACGTTATTGTACTTCTTTATATAATAGTAGCTTGGCGAAATTAATTTTGATTGTATTAAACTGTAAGAGGAGAAAGAGTTCGAGACCTTTTAAACCCTTACATTTCGCTACTGTCACCTCATTTGACATCTAGCCTTCGCTCTGAACTGAAAAGATACTAATCAGTTATTGTCCTCTTGAGGACTGACGAAGTCCGCCGATCCGTACTAACAACGTTATGTCTTAAGATGACAGAGACAAGATAAGATCGTCGGGAGCGGTTAGTATAGAGTGCATTTTCTTGCTCCTCGAATAGGGTGCGGGTGAGGTATTAATGGAATATTTATGACGGAACAGTGACCCAAATTACTTGGGAAGATGTGTAGGAAATAGCTTCTGTTTCAGCACTATTTATAAACTGTGCCTTTCTAAAAACGTTCCTTTTATGAATATTGATGGTTTGATTATCAATATTCTCTTTAATAATACTATTTAATTATAAAAAAATTGAAAGACATAGTTGTAAGTAACAAAATGTTTTCTTTGACTAAAACTAAAGCTTTTTATGAACTTAATCATAACTAATGACAAGAGTCCTTTAATCATAAATAACAATAAAATCAAATGTAAACATTATGGAAGTCATACGTAAGACTAATATCTGCAGCAAGTATCTGTAAACAAACAACAATAAAACAAACACCGCAGTATCGACCTCGTGTATTTGATTCACAACTATTGCTTTGAGGTTGCTCATAGGTAACACATGAGCGACGATGAGCTAATTAATGTTGTCGAGCATCACAGTAGGTCGACAATTGTCGCCATGTCGCCGAATGTCGTTAGCAACCACCGCCTGTCATCTCCGACTGTCACTAAAGTTCGTCGAAAGTTGATGCCACCACCTAGGCCGATAGACGGCGATTTATGTAAGTAAAAGTTGTAAATAAACATGGATTTTTTTACCCAACTGCAAATTAAAGGAATCCTATTCATCCTTTTCGAATGTTCTTTATCACTACGTATTGGCTTGTATTGTTAATTGGCTGCATGGATTGAATTTCGTTCCTGACGGGGTTCCCACAACCGCAGAATCTTTTATGGCTTCAGTATTCCGAGTTTTATTACGGAGTAGAATGAATGATGCGTTCTTACCTTTGTTATCATAATAATTCATATGATTCGCGGCTAGGTAGAAATATTAATGATATAGTTAGTAGTGCCGTGTGGTGTTGATCTCGAATATCAACTCTCCTTCTCATCCATCCACGGGATGTAGCAGAATGTAGCAGGCGACGAAGGAATAAAATCTAGTAGATGGGCAGCATTATTTATTCGTGAAATATACATATTTTTCCTCACCACGGTCGTCCCATTAGAGGATTAAAAATCGCCCATTACAGGAGGCTTATGTCAAGCAGTGGACTTCAAAAGGGTAATAGATAGAGTTAGTAGTAGAGATACATTAGGTTTTAGTTTATTAAAATTTTTTGTATTTTTGTCTGTTTTTTTTTTTTTTTCTTTGTGTGTGTCATAGTTTTAAGGAAATAAAATATTTTCTTTCTTTTTTTCTTTCAAAATTCTCTTTCCTATTTCTTTGAAATTTTAAAAACGGTGTGTTGTGTTTTGCAATATATGACTGTAACATTGCGGAATACGCAACGAAGTGGTGTTGCCCTACTATTCCATTACAATGCTTATATTCTTAGCCTTTCAGTCTGAACAATGCAGTCATTGGAAATACTGGTTTGTGCACTAGTACAAGAATTCATCTTTCAATAATTGCAAAAGAAAATAAAAGAGGGAATATATGTATGTCGCACAAAACAAAGAATGGAAACAGGACTAAGTAGCTAAAGAAAAATCATAATAGGATTTGACTATCTCTGTGGTAGCGGGGCCATCCTATGATAGCACTCTGATACGCAGTGGGTTCCAGGTTCGATCCCCATCAGGCAGATAATAAAATGATGAATTTATTTTTATATTATGGGTCTGCAATTTGTGTATGTCCATGCAGTCTTTCTGTATGATACTTGAGTATAGCGAAACCCACTTCAACTTCAAGCATTTAACATCCGTGCAATATTTTAAGATTTTTTAACTTTAAGTAGTTATCAACGAAAGGTTTAAGGTTTTTACACTGGTGGATAGAAATGTTAATAATAGTTACTACTATTGTAAATTCAAAAATAATATTGTAAAAATACAATAAAACTGAAATAATCCTAATGAATATTCAACTGTATAGATATGCAACGTGGAATAACATAACGTAGTGATTTGTGAGAAGTCGTAACACGCCGTGGGTATGCTGTTACTACGAAGATATGTGAACTGCTAACATACGAATTGGAAAATTGTATATTGGGTTATCAAGTTCTTAACAGGAACAAAGCACGCGCTGAGAAATCCACTACGGAGCTGTTCACATACAGAATACATAGAGGGTATTATTTGCACTACATAATATTTCACTTTCACTATAAAAATAGGATGACTTATAAATAAGTATTAATATAAAAATCAATAATTTTTAAAACTTTTATCAGTTTGTGTTTTTCAAATCGCATGACATAAAATACTAAATTAAATTTAAGGATTTAAAATAATTTACATTCTATATCGCGAAATAACACTTAGTCCTAACATTATTTTAAACGCGTGTGAAACCGCGTTACACTTATAGTTTATAA
>MOOZ01000549.1:67681-82142 GCA_002930495.1 Cecropterus lyciades | reverse complement strand
TTTATTCATTATCAAGTTTGAAAATTATTTGTATAAAGACCCCGATAAACATTTGATTTTATTTTAATTTTATATTTTTTTGTTATAGCAGCTACAAATATATTTCATTTTTTTAAACTTTCAATTGTGTACTTGTCATCGTTTAAAATGCCGAAACATTGGTACCTTTCTTACGGTACCCTTTTTATTTTCAGTATGACGTGAACGTTGAATTAGAATAGTAAAATGTTCTACCTCCTTTAAAGTATTTACATTATTTGCATCTGCGGACCTAAGCATCAACATTCATGCAAAAACTTTGCCAACAACATAATTTCCTTCACTTTTAACAGATGATCCGACTTTCTCTTTTGTTTACAAAAAAACTGTGTTCTTTTTTCATACAAAAGCAAAACAAAGGAAACTTTTCTTGTTTAAATTCCGGCGCAAAACAAAGGTATTTCGCCTTCAGATTTAAATCTTGTGGTCATTAGAGAGCAGAGCTAGCATATATTTTAATATCGCGGGACAGTTGTGAAACTCTTTTATACAAGATTTCGAATCAAACAAAAATAGTCATATATTCTACGTACATAAACAAGAGTAACGTGATGGCCGCACTCACCGACCCAGAGGTCAACGTATAGCTGAAATTGCATAACCTAGCCCTGTAATTTTTCATATAGGTTTTTGATATAGTAAGCTATGTCTGCTGTAACAAAAACCCTTTGTAGTTTTTAAAAAATCCATCCCAGTGGCAGATTGTCATTTGTTTGCAGTACTATTTTACGTTTTATTTTACCACGAATATACAATAATTAAATGTAAGTGTTATATAAAAGAATTTGAATTCTTTTATACCTCAAATGAGCCTCCAGGGTATTGAATTTTTTTCTGTGTAACTATGTTTTTTATTATTTTGTAAATATTCTTAATTAGTCTTTTAAATATACATCTGATCTAGTCAGGTTTTTGCTCATTAAATTTTGTCGTCGAAATATAATTTTTTTCTTGACATTTTCACAACTTGAGTAGTTTAGAAATTTAGTATGGTATATTGTACAGTTTATTTCATTCACGAGGAGCACGTCAATTTATAATAAATCCAGCACACATTAATTATCATATTATGCTGCGGAATTTATCATAAAAAAGTTTTACTCTTTATCCATTTCATTATGCAAAGGATTTTCTCGAAAAATTTCACATGAAGCCTTTTTAACCATTATTATGCACGTATTTTGTAAATGCTTATTAAATTCAGCGGATTCAGCGCTAGTCATGTATAAGCGGATCACGAAGCGGCTGAGTGCATTGGTACTTATTACTGTGTACCAATCCGTTGTATGTGTACTCTGTGTATCTTATTTAATATTTTATGTTCTTATACAAACACATGGTATGGCTCTACTTCAACTGATGAATGACTAATAAGAATAAAATGAACCTTTCTATTCCATTTTTATTTTGTGTATCAATCTGTCGGTCCATCTATTACCAGTTCATATCCATTTTTAATTGAATATTCTAGCTTGGCGACCCGCGTGGCGGAGTGGTCACCATACCGGTCTGACACGCAGCGGGTCCCGGGTTCGATCCCCGGCCAGACAGAAATCTGAATGATGAGTTTAGGTTTCTTTTCTGGGTCTGGGTGTTTGTGTATTCGTCTTTGTGTGTCCATGGTACCCACAATACAGGAAAAAATCCTACTGTGGGGCTATGAGTGTAGAAAGCGTGTATGAGTGTAGAAAGCGTGTGATTCTAGCTACCGCAGAGGGTATCCCTATCGTATATTTTTATTTAATGAACTTCGGGTAAGTCTTCGGCCAACTGAACAGCCCTGTCGAAAACGCTATTCAGCTGGTGCTCTTCGAGGTACTTGAAGGGCTGTAAGTTGACAACTTTCTCCATCACCTTTGAGACCAGGGAGGTTATTGCTATGGGCCTGTAGTTGCCCGGGTCACTGCAATCACCCTTTTGAGGGATCGAATGAACAAGGGCTACCTTCCATGAAGCCGGTACTTGTCCTCGCGGTGGAGGAAACCTACCTCCTCAACACCACTACGGGAATTTCGTCTGGCCCACTCGACTTCTTCAGATCGAGAAACAATAGAGCACGCCTGACAGTTTTCTGTGTAAACCGTATATTAGGCATAGAACTGACACACCACGAGATAGTGGGCGGNTCGAAGATGAAAGATCGGCTTTCCGTGTTGCCGTGTGGGCTATAGAATTGTCTGGTGTTCTGGAGATGATAATGAGGAACGACAGAAATTACCCTCTACAACCTTGTTCAACGACCAGAACGCTTTTCTCCCGGAAAGTCACAAAATCGCAAATGTCTCAGTATTCAAAGGGAGTTTGTTTACTCTGTACGCCACAAAAATAAAACTTCTTAGTATTGTATGTCAAAACTTCGCACTCAAATCAACGAAGCATTCAATTGTTCTTTGACTTTCGTTCATTAATTGTTCAAATATTCCACTCTCGAGGCACATCCTTTTCAAAATCAGCTCGTTTATTTAATATTCCTGACAATCAGAAAGTAGCATCAGGTGAAATAAGAATCTAAGTCGTCATCTCATTACGTGATCTTCCTTTTGTAAGTTAACTCTTGGAATACACTGACAGTATACGGAAAAATTTACTCAAGTTGGTCTTATTATCGAAGTTCAAAGAATTCGATAAATCGAAAAATTGTTTACGTGTAACAATTCTACGATATTATGGTAGTAAATTTCAATTTATTGTGATTGTATTGACTTGTAAGCGCAAAAAAAGAGTTTGAGACTTTTTAAATCCTACAATTCGCTACTGCCACCTCACTTGACATCTAGCCTTCGCTCTGAACTGAAAAGATACCAATCAGTTATCATCCTCTTGAGGACTGACGACCGCCGACCCGTACTAACAAGGTTATGTCTTAAGAAGACAGATACAAGATAGGATCGTCAGGAGCGGTTTGTATAGAGTGCATTTTCTTGCTCCTCAAATAGGGTGCGGGTGAGGTATTAATGGAATATTTATGACGGAACGGAAGTAAGGGTGACCCAAATTACTCGGGAAGATTTGTAAGAAATTGCTTCTGTATCAGAACTATTTGCAGAAACTGTACCTCTATAAAAACCCTCATTTGAAGAATATTCATGATTATTTTTAATATTCTATTCAACAATTCTATTGCTATTAAAATTTGCATAATAATATATAATATTTGCTAAGACTTGGTTATACATCACAAGATGCTTGCTTTGACTAAAACTAAAGTTTTTTTTTCATTGAACAGAAGTAATGACATGAGTCCTGACACCATAAATGACACTAAAATTAACTGTAAATATTGAAGCTTATTGAAGTCATACCTGAACTCAATCTCTGCAGCAAGTATGCCTTTTAACCTCGTGTATTTGTATCATAATTGTTGCTTTGGGTTCTATCACCGTTAAAAGTCGGGAGTTTTAAAAGTATTAATTGCATTATATAGATAGACAAAGTTCATGGAATTCAAGCGTCTTCTACAAACAGAGTGTGGCAAATTACTAAATTGTAGCGCACAATGCATAACTCACTCAAGCGAGTCTCGTGAGTAAACGTGAAAACGTGGTCGCGTAAACCGAAATGGCCAAACATAGGAAAACTTGATTTGCGACTTTCTCCGAGTGCATAGAACCAACAATTGAAGTGGAAAATTTTATATCGGACGATAAAATTCTTGACGAAAACAAAATGCACTCTCATTCCAAAGTGATCTACATAATAGTTTCAAAATGTATCCAGATAAGTTTTTATAAGTTAAGTACATTTTACTTTGTGACTTTTTATGACTTCATTTTCATATAATGACATTCTGAATTTCATTACAAAGTAGAATGCAGATTTATTGGGGTATATTCAAGTTGTTCAAATTTTTACAAGGTGGTAGAACCAGTGTAGTTCGACCGGAGAAATACTACCGCCACACCTATTTCTAGCGTTAAGCAGATTTTGCATTTCGTTGGAAGGGCCGGCTTACTTGTTTATGAGGCGGTCGCCTCAGATCTTAGTTCTCGGGACTAGCAACGCTTGTGTGATCGACTTCAGATAGAATCCCTATTCTATACGAAGTTGCTTATAGACGTCCATGGGCGGCAGTAACCACTTAACATCAGCGAGCATGCAGTCCACCCACATGCTCGTTTGTTACTTCAATCTGATAGAAACATATTGATTTTAATACGTTCCTACCTTTGTATTCATTATGATTGTCACTTGATTCGCGGCTAGGTTGAAATATTACTGAATAATTAGTATCTCGTGTGATGTTGATCTTGAATAGCACCTCCTTCTGATGTAGTAGGAGGCGACTAAGGCGCTAAGTTCAGGGATTGGCAGCAGTATTTTTTTGTGTAATACATATTATTACTTTACATATTTTGCCTCACTGCGGTTACCAAAAGCTCCTATTAGAGAAGGCTTATGTCGAGCAGTGGACTTCAAAAAATTAATATATAGAAATAGATAGACTTAATAGTTGAGATAAATTAGGATTTTTTTGTATAGTTATAGATTTTTTGTCTGTTTTCTCGTTTGTTTCATACAATTGTAAAAGAATAAGTCTAAAATAAAGAAAGAAAAAACAATTTTATTGTATTGAAATTGTGTTACCCATTTCTTTGATATTTTAAAGACGACAAGTCTAAAGTTTTGTTATGAAATATCGCCGTAATATTGCGGAATACGCAACAAAGTTAAGCTGTACTATGCGTTGCAATGCTAACATTGTTAGTGTTTTAGACTGAACAATGCACTTATTAGAAATACCGATTCGTACACTACCACAAGAAGTCATCCCTCTATATCCACGAAATAGAATAAAAGAGAGAATATATGTCGCATGAATCAAGGTACGGAAATAGGCATGCAGTGGGTTCCAAGTTCGACCCCCGGTCAGAGAAATATCTAATTGATGAATTTATATTTCTATTCTGGGTTTGAAATTTGTGTATACATTTTTCTTGTCCATGATACTGGAGCAAAGCGAAACCTACTTCTATATATATATAACTATTTTATTATTTAAGCAAAACGAATCATTTACTACACTTATTAAATTATCAAATTAATTTATTTTCTTCTTACAATGTAATACAATTCAACTATAAATTTGCCATTTAGCTCTTAGCTACGTATCTGTTTATTACATTAAAAAATTAATATAAAAATTTACCTTGGGGCAAAACATCGTCCATGTTTTATTTAATTTTCTCAAAACATATTTATTTATGAAGCCAATTTCGATTTGCAATTTGTTCAAACGATTTAGGCAAATAACGTCATGTTGTTCTTGTTTATTTTTTAATGTAACGTAATAATCATTATCAATATGTTGAATATGCTTACAAGACAACTTTTTCTTACAATTATATTATTGTAAGAGAATTATATTAACATTAAAAACCACAATACTCGTGTAAATATTACAATATCCTGATTTTAGGTACATTGCCCAAGTATAACTTGAAAACTGCATAACTGTGAAAACTTTACTTCCAGACATGTGTCTCGAAGCTAATAAAATAATTCATAGGTAATTTAGTTATAATACGCAATTGGAAATGATGAGGTGTTATATTATATGTCTGAATTTGAACCTCGGGCTTCAAGTTATACAACTAGATTGCCAGTAGTCTGGCTCTATAGCTATATAACCACACAACTGGGTAGCTATATAACTAGCTCGCAAACTAGTAGCATGAAATATAAATAAAATAAAGAATATTATTTTAACCATAATATTAATATCGACATTAAAAACAACATCGACTCTAACTGTGATAACTACCTTACGACTTAGACTTACCATGGTCTGTTACCAGGGCACAGACTACCTACCAGTGACAAAATGTGTTACGATCATATCACGTTAAAAACTACTTACCCTGCCAAATCGATTGTCCTATCTAACGCTCCGAAGGACCACTCCACGGTTATTTTAAATCTTATGGTTAACACTGTACGCCTACGCAGGCGTAAAGTGTTAATAGTGTGGTCCTATATGCATGCAAATAGCCCAGGTTTCGATCAACTACTCTGCCATATTACAAGAAAGTAAAAGTAACCTTATCGTAAAATTTAGCATAACAGACCCCAATGTAATTGCGGAATATTTCTATCTTCAATGTAGTATCTCATCTGCAATAAATAATAATAAATCCATAATTGCTATCCTTAACCGTAATCGTTGTATCCAACGCTGGACAACCTCTGGTGTACTTCGTTGTCTTCAAAACCGTGACAAACTTCATATTAAAGTCAAAAAGAATTGCATGACCAAATATTAAAAATTACCTACACTCGTTACAGAAATTATTGCCAGTTTTTGGTTAGAAAACTCAAAAACAACTACGAACGTATTAAATTGGATAAAGCAAGAAACAATCCTAAAGAACTTTGGAAAACTATTAAATCTATATGTAATACTAACAATGATAAAAACAATGCCTCTCATAATCTACCGTGTTATAATCTACCAATTATATTAATTATCATTTCTCAAATGTTGGCAAAAATTTAGCGGAAAATATTACTATTCCCCTTCATCCCCAAAATTTTAAATATCCTCAGACAACAACTCCCATTAACTCCTTTGTGCTACTAAATACCGATCCCTCAGAACTAAATATGATCATAAATAATCTGTCATGTAATTCTGTACCAGGCTGGGATATTATTCCCGTATCTTTAATCAAAACCTCAAAACACATTTTAATTCCTATACTCTGTCATATTTACAATATTTGTATTGGAAAAGGATGTTTCCCCTCATGTTTTTAAAGAGCGTTGGTAACACCCATATATATGAGTGGCTCTGAAGATAACGTCGACAATATTATAGACTTATCTCTGTCCTCCCTGTACTGTCTAAAATTTTTTAAAAGATTATCAAAAATCGTTTAAAAAGTTTCCAACAGAAAATAACTTATTATCAAACCAGCAATTCGGCTTTAGGCGTGGTATTTCAATTGAAGACGCTGTACTGGCTCTAACAAAAGAAATGAGTAGGCATTTGAATTCGGGTCGCAAATGCCTAGGTGTATTTTTAGACTTGGCAAAAGCCTTTGACGCCGTGTCCACAAACATTCTTCTAGACAAACTTCATAAAATTGGTGCAAGAGGCCTGCCTCATCTGCTTTTTAAAGATTATCTTTCAGATCGCCAACAACAACTTAAATTAGGTGATAACCTTAATGTCTTATCCCATATTGCTTATGGAGTCCCAGAAGTCAGCGTCCTCGGACCTACCCTATTTTTCATTAACATATAGGCATAAGATAAATTAAAACTTTCAAAAGAACACGCTACAGATGAAAAGATACATTTCCAACTCAATTAAGTAAACAGAATACGCAATAATTCTCGGCCGCCGCAGGGCTCGAGGCGCTTAGCACAAAGAGGGTACACACGCGGAAATTACCGGTTTGCAGTTTCCGCGCAGAGTGCCCTCGAGTGTACCACATACGTCTGAAGCCCTCTCAACTCGAAGGTTTTTTGTAAGATATGATATAACCATTTAGCATCCATGAAATCGCTCTTATTAAGAATTTTATATCATCTCCTTATAAGTATTTGCTTTAGGAATATTTAGTCAAGGTGTTTTTAAGGAAAATTATATAGCATATTGTATTTTCAGCTCGGATTGTACTTAGATTTCACTTCCAATTCGTAACATAAAACAAGCAGTAAAACTGCCAGCAGCAATAAAATTCCGAATGAATGGTAAAACAAATTCTATTTTCAGGTTTCACATTACGACGATTTTGTAAAATTGTTACGTGCATTTTGAGAACAGATAAAACATTTTAAAAAATGTAGATACATTGCACCCGCGCTTTTTTACAAACAAGCGCTATCTTATAAATTGAATGTGACGTTGCTGCATTATTCGCATTATAATAGGTCTTTACCTATGAAATTGCCGTTTTTCATGAATTTTTTTTCAATATTTTTTATTTCTATTAATCAAAGTAATCGCCCATACAATCAATGCATCTTTGCCAACCCATTGGTAGCTTATTGATACTCTTCTTGAAGAAATCAGCTGGACGGGAGGCAACAAATTCTTCAAATGCATTTTGTACTGCCTCTTCGGTATTGATTTTTTTCCGCTAAGAAGTTATCCAAATTCTGAAAAAAGTAGAAGTCTGTAGGCGCAAGGTCTAATGAGTACGGTAGATGAAGGAGAACGTCCAACCCCAGCTCTTGTAGCTTGGAGACCATCTGCTGTGTAGTATGAGGTCGCGCATTGTCGTGCAGGAGCAGTGGAGCCGAACGGTGGACCAAAGCTGGATGGAGACGTGGGAGTTTCTCCATCATTGTGTTCAGTTCTTCACAGTACACATTTGCAGTAATGCTCATTCCATTTGTTATTAACCTGTGATGAATTACACCCACGTTAGATCACCAATCCCGCGTAAGACCAACAAAACAACACTTTTCTAGGGGTCAGTTTTCGTTTAGGGCATTATTTGGGTGCAGAACCAGGGTCCAACCAACTTGCTGAACGCTTACGATTGTTGGACAGGATCCATTTCTTGTCACAAGTCACAATGCGGTTCAAAATCCCTTCATTTGTATACCTACTGAGCTGTGCAAGGCACATGCGCACGCGTACTTCGCGTTAGCGATCATTGAGTTCGAGGGGTATCCATTAGTCAAGCTTTTTCCCCTTGTCAATTTGACGGAAATAGACCAATATTGTTTTGATGCTAACGTCGAAAGCTGCTGCTTATTCAGCCATAGATTGAGTATCATCAGCTTCCACAATCGCCTTTAATTCGTCATTGTCGACCAAAGTTTTCGGACGACTACGGAGTTCATTTTTCAGGTCAAAGTTTCCAGAACGGAAGCGGACAAACCAATAACGGGTGATGCATTCGTTTGTAGTGTTTGCTCCGTAAACGTCGTTGACGTACTCATACTCCATAATTACTCTAATTTTTAACGTATCCATGATGACGAAAAATGTTCGAATGCGATGAAAACAAAACACTAACTATTAAACAAGTGACGATTTTAGAAAAACAATTTCATGTTTTTAAAATAAATTGAAATTAGCATTATCAGCCAAAAAAAATGTTTTGATTTGAAATGGCCAGTACGTCAGAACAGCAATTTCATAAGTAAAGACCTAATAAATTAAGAACATGTACTTTTTATTTAAATTAATTGAATGACAAATAATTTTCACTTAGGAGCGAGGGATGTAAAAAAATATCAATATTTGGACTCCACTCCATTAGTGGAGTAGCTTAGGCTATTGAGCAAGGTCAATGCCAGGGGAGACTCTTTCGCGAGGATGAGCCTGCAATGAAGCAGTGCGAACAGCGTCCGTCGCCGGACTCCAACATAGTTATGTGGTACATGCAACGATATCAATTCCAGTACTGACGGGTTCGATGTCTTCCTTCGTATCAACAGGACAAAATAGTCTATCAAAGCGATGTTACGTCGGTATTCGAGTGTATGGTATCCTAGCATACCCAACAAAAAAAAAGCTAGGATAAAGATGAGGATAGCCCGCAAAATATCCATAAGCTCGCAAGTATAAATATCTCAAAAAATTATTTTGGACTTTCTCCAACATAAGCTTGTGTTTTGCTTCATGTAGATTCCAGATAGCTGCATTTCTTTCTAGTGTGTCCTAACCAAGCTGTTATATAACAATTTTATAGGTGCCATATTATCAAGATGTCGAGATTGCCGCATTATAAACCCTAACGTCTTAAAGGCCTTTCCGCAGATAGTTACGATATGATCGCAGAACCACAAGTCGCCTCTAAACAAAACACCAAATGCTTTGACAGCGGAACAATGCATGAGTCCCACGTCTCCAAGTTTATAATTATAAGAATTGAGGTTTTGCTTACGAGAGAATGTCAGTACAGAACACTTGCCCACATTCAAAATCAGCTTGTTTTCTCTGCTCCAATCTAAGATGCTGTTTATGTCGGTCTGGAGTAGTTGAGAGTCTTTGTAGTTTTTGATTTGATAGTTTTAGGTCTTGACTACACTTGGCAAGTCATTAACGAAAATAAGAAATTCCAATGGTCACAGGTTCGATCCTTGGCTGATTCCCGAAAACGTTTTAGAGATAAATCCATTATATTGCACGTACTGCCTCCGGTTACGGAGGATATTTTGAGATTGTTGATGATCGGGTTAATTACAGTGACGTAGCACCGTTATTTGATACATTATCACGCTATAAAGATATTTTATAAACTTATGTTGCCTTCCACATCCCAACCTTGCATATCCCTGGACAAACAAAATTAAAAGCAGAATTCTGTCCTTCCACTTATTAGTACGTAGTTCTTACACAAGTAACAAGTTTAGTTACGTAAACTAAAAATATTACATACGACATATAGGGTCAGGTTCGCGTGATCGCCTGGAATAGCACTCCCATTTTACCCATGAGTGACGTAAACACGAATTCAAGAGACGGATGGAAACATCTTCCAGAAGAAAATAGATTATAGTTACAAGAATGGGAGCTGATGAATCCACCTTTACGTTTCTTTCTTCTTTCTTTTTAAGGTTTATACACATGGATATTAATGTTGATAATGTACTTTATATTGCATACTTTACATTGAATAATATTATTTCATCAAGCTTAAAAGGAAAATATTTAAGTTAAAAATCTAATTATTTTACTCTATATCATCCAATTATTAATTTGTATTTTATTAATTTTGTTACATTTTAAATTTACTTTGAAATTAAAAAAAAATTGATAATGGACGTTATTTTCTTTGTAAACATTATTTTTAATATTTGTAATTTTAAAGTAATTTTTATTTTATTTTTGTCATTTTTACAATAAAAGAAAAACTATTAAAATACAACAAAAGAAAAAAATCATAATAATCAACTATATCGAAATACAACGGAGAATAACATAAAGTAGTGATTTGTGAGAAGTCGTAACACGCCGTGGGTATGCTGTTACTACGAAGATACGTGAACTGCTAACATACGAATTGGAAAATTGTATATTGGGCTATAAAGTTCTTGACAGGAACAAAGCACGCGCCGTAGAAATCCACTACGGAACTGTTTACAGACATAGAATACATACAGTATTATTTACACTACATGATATTTCACTTTTCATACATAACAAATTATTTTTACACTTTTTAGAGACGATACTATCACTAATATAAAGGAAACTTCGATGGCGGGTAGATGTGTATTCACAATAGAGATACAAGAATAACAGTATTATAATTTATACGTAATTTGTACTTAATAATAACGGACAGTATAATCATAACTATCACTATGCTAAGCGTGTGCACTTGTTGAAGTCTCCGAACCGAGTGCCGCTCTCTCCGAACTCGAGCGCCGCCATGTTGCTATCCCCACCTCACATACCCTCTCCTATTACAAGTCAACTGAGAGACTAATTATTTGATACATTATTATAAGAATGTGAAGTATGGACGACAACACTAATTTTGCTAAGTGGATACAAATGTACGTGAAAAAATAAACTGGAACATAAATACAAACGTTAATTCAACTTTCCCCATAAATTTTAAATTTAACCTTAACAATTTTTTTCATTATATGCTCAGGAACTTACAATTATTATTTACACAACAAGTGCCAAGCACATATGGTTCAAGCAGGATGGCCATCTGTAATATTTAGGATAATAAGAGTTGAAGGTAAAAAATTAAATTGTTTGTCTCTACGTAATAAACTTATTATACACATGTAAGTAAGCATAGCTAAACGGCTAACATCTATACTTTAATGTAGGCAGTACCACTGCATGAAAGACAAAATGTTGAAGATTGAATTTTTCATCAATCATCTCTTATTAAGATTGCTCTTATATATCCGTAAGCAACACATGGCTAAATTCTACGATTTAAGAATTCGCTACCATTACGTCATATCATCACGGTTGAAAAGTCGAATGTATTATTTTAGTGTTTTACGGTTCAATAAAGTATATTATTATTATTAATGTGATTTTTTTTATCTTATATCTCTGATCAGTAATCGTAAGTAATGAACGTAAGTACAAAATGGGCAATTCTTACAGTTGAGTCATTTAGCACTCCTGCATCAACAAAGTTGAAGAGCTGAAGGTCACATTTTTATCCAAATATCTTAACTTAGCAATCTTATTATAAAAACGTAAGCTTCAAATGACTTACCCCAACAGTTGATGCTACCAATTCGCACTTGGCTAGCGCGGTGGACTATGGCCTTAAACTCTCACATTCTGAGAGAAGATCCATACTCAGGAGTGGGACAATATTGGGTTGACGATTAACAGTTTAGGCTTGCAGTACCCCTACATCATTAGGACTCAATCCTGTTGAAGAAGAGTTGAATATCAAACATTTCATCGCATGTTTCTGCTTAACAATTGCATTACATATCTGTAAGCACCAATTGGCCAACTCATACGATTTTGCAATTTAGTACCGCTTTATCAAAAAGTTTGAAGAGCTGAAGGTCTAAATTTTTATACATTAAATTATATCAATGGTATGATAAGTGAACAAAGACTACTAAGTGACTCTTGAATTTTACAGTAAGGAAAAGTTTAGAAAACGCTATAGTTTTACAAAAGATTTTATGGTTTGTATAATCTTTCCACTTATTGGAGAAGATCTTAAGAAACTAATTAAAGAAGATCTTGTAACAGTTCCTATTGTAGCTTTTTGTAGCACTAAGATTTTACGCCTCTGGAAGTTTTCAGGTTGGTTGATTATTCACTAAACTCTATATAAATATAGTTAACTCTATAGAAAATCGAATGTGGTAGAACTTTTTGTGGTTCGACTCCGGAAGCACCATTGCCATACCTATTTCTGCCTAATAACAGCAGTGTTATGCCTTGTCGTGTTGTGGTCTGAAAGTTGTATAAGAAAAAAGTATTATATCTTGGAAAAGTATATCTCCTTTACCACTAAAGGAGATATACTTTTCCTAGATATACTTCCATACTTTAAAAAAAAAGAAAAGATTATAAAATGATGTTATACTCCATGGACAAATATTTATCTATTTGTTGACAGATAATGACTAATGGCTTTATACAAATAAGTCTACCTACTATTATTCTAGTACGTGGAAAAGACTTAACAAAATTAACTTATGGAATTGTTGAAGACCGACCTGGGTCGCTAATTAGGTTATGAGCAATGAATAGGAGTAATCTGTCAGATTTGTCAAAATGACTAGGGTGAATTCAGCCCCAACATATGGACCAATCACAGAGCCCAAATCAACACTATGACATCTCATACCAAAGTAATGTTTATGAATTAGATGGTTTGTCGTACTGAAGGCATAGCTAAGTAACGTACTTTGCATAGTGTTTCCTTATTACTTATAAGAGTAATTACTTGTGAAACTAAGTTTCTTGAATATGGGTGTATGGCACACAGAGCTGACATGCAATTGGTACAAAGTAATACGTACCAATGCGCTCAGCCGCTCCGTGATCCGCTTATACATGGCTAGCGCTGAACCCGCTGAATTTAATAAGCATTTCACAAAATACGTGCATAATAAGGGCTAAAAGGCTCCATGTGAAATTTTGCGAGAATATCCTTTGCATAATGAAACTGATAAAGAGTAAAACCTTTTTATGATAAATTCCGTAGCGTAATATGATAATTTTTGTGTGGTGGATTTATTATAAATTGACTTACTCCTCGAAAATAAATAACTGTACAAAAAACCATCACAAATTTGTAAAATCGAGTAATGAAAATGTCATGAAAAAATACAATTTGATTAATAGACAACAAAATTAAATGACCATAAACCTATCTAGACCATTTGGTCTAGATAGGATAGCTATCTAGCTATACAAAAGACTAAAGCTACATATAATACATTTATTATAATTTTGTAAATACTGGTAGTATTTACAAAAATAATAAAAATCGTGCTAACACAGAGATTTTTTCAATGTCTTTGAGGTAAAAACACATTTATTCACGAGTACCTTTTTGTATCTCATTCGTGAATTTCAACGAAATTATAAAATTTACTCTGAATAAAATGTAGCTTAACTTATATTTATATATGTATAGGTACCACATAAGTCGGTTCAGATCGGGTGCAAATTAACTTGTGCATAAAATTACGAATATACACTTTAATTTTATTTGGTAACTAGCTTAGCCCCGCGGTTATACCGACGTTTAAAAAATGACGCCGATGACGAAGACGAAGTTGACTTAGTTACATATAGCCGAAATTTTAGATCTTTTACAATTCTAGCGGCAGTGACGTTGGCTGCGTGCACTTAGAACGCGCGCGGTATCTACGGTTTTAACTTTTGTTCGTAACCCTAATTTCATTTTCTAAAATAGAAGTAGCCTAAGATACGCCCTATAGCATCAGCTACTTACCAGTGAAAGTCCCGTCTAAATAGGTCCAGTGATTTCGAAGATAAGCCAGA
>MOOZ01000549.1:50175-67138 GCA_002930495.1 Cecropterus lyciades | reverse complement strand
GATATACTATCGCGGAATTATTTGTAGCATTTGTATAAATTTTGTATTCGTTATCACATTACTCAACTGTATCTTTGCTAGTTTACGTGGCGTTCGCGTGAAAAGCTCCCAGATAGCAAGATTTTTTGCGAACTCTTCAACATATGTATATCGCCGTATTTCTGCTATTTTTCATAAATAATATAATAAATTATACTTATACATACACCTTCCTCAGAAATCACTTTTTCTATTGTTGAAAACCGTATAAAAATCCGTTTAGTAGTTTTCGAGTTTATTGCTTTCAAACAGACTGAAAGACGCAGCGGGGGGACTGCTTTTCAAAATATTTATAGATATATCTTAAAAGCTATTACCAGATACTTTGTACGCGTAAAATAATACTCGTTCAAATGATAACTTTTTTGTTACTACTGTGATTGAGATGGAATTGCCAAAAATCCTTTCATAACTATACCATATAAAATGCTTTGCCCTGATTGACTGACTGACCAATCAATGCACAGCCTAAACCGCTGATTGTAGAGAGCTGAAACTTGGAGGGTGTGTTTTTTGTATGACGTAGGCATCCGATAAGAAAAGATTTTCCTAAATTCTATAAATTAAAGGGTGAAAAACAGGGGCAAAGCTTGTATGGGACAATATGATTCCTTGGTATAATCTATTTTAAATTTTGCATAAACATTTTTTAACTGAATTGATGGAAGATATCTTTCATATTATATCTAAACTCATCGCCTAAAAGGGTGGAAAGTTATTTGAAGTTGATTTGCATGAAAGTTGATATCAATACTCCTTAATGCTTTTGATTTAAATGTCATTTTATTATGAAACATTTTAAAAATGAAAACCTCTTTGAAAACTCTTTCTGTTTGTCAACTGGTGTCGAATAGTGAAGGCTCTCTAATCAATGAATAAAGATAACTATTATAAAATACTTTCCAGTATGAACGTAAGTTGTATATCATATCTTTTTTTGCCATGTGCAACATGCAAGACTAAATGCCAATATTAAATTTACTATTGGCCAAAGTGAGAAGCAATCGTGATGTCACCTTAGCGGTCGTATCGTATGGAATTGGTGCCAATCTGCCGTAAGGGGATAAAATTGCACAATAATCCGCATTTAAACTTCATCTCGATTTGATACAAACCGAAACCCCACTCTGCAATATACCCGAATTGTTTGGGTTGGGAGTACTGTGGCGGTATGGAGGAGGTTTCCAAGCCCTTAGTAGATCTGAACAAGATATTAGGTATTAAAGAAAATAATTTTCAAACCTGTTGCTTAAAATAGAAAATGGTGATTTCCCGGAACTGGATAATAATATTATTCTTCCTACAGAGTTAGGTACAATTGTTTCCACTATAGAAGAGCTTATAATTAAAATTTATCCAAACATTAATAATATTCACGATAAACCTGCAAAATGGTTATGCCAACGTGCCATACTAACACCAAAAACGAACAAGATTCAGTCATAAATGTAATACTTTTCAGATCATTCGGAGGGTTCGAATATCGATACAAATCCGTCGACTCATTGATAAACATCGATGATGCCATTCATTATCCGGTCGAATTTTTGAATATATTGAAGCCTGCCGGTCTCCCATCTCACATATGAAAATAGAGAATTGGCACGCTACTTATGTTTCTGTGCAATAAAAATCCACCAAAATAACGCAATGGCACCAGATTGCAAGTAAAAATATTGCATTGCATTGACAGGTTGTTCATGAGGAAAGTCTGTATTTATTTCTAGGATTCGAACCCTTCAGAAATCAAGAGAATGCAGTTTCCTATCAAAGTCACGTTGTCATAACCATAAACAAAGCTCAACGTCAAACTGTTAAGATAACAGGAATAGACCTGGGAGAGAAAGCCGCTTCTTCCACGGCCAGTTGTATGTGGCGTGCTCCAGAGTAAGCGCACAAAGTAACCTGGTGATTCTAGCATCCGAGGGAAAACAAAAAATATTGTTTACAAAAAACTAACGCGGGAGGTGTAATATTTCGATTTCGTTGTAAAAAGATAATGCTCACATATCACTTTCACCAGATCAGGTTGAGCTTCGTGTTCATAAAATATAATAAAATTCTATTTTATTTTAATAAACATATTTAACCTTTAGATCCCTACGCTATAAGAAAGATAGTTAGCCGCAGTGGAAGCCGCAGGCAAAAGTATTTAACTATACTAAAAACCTATATGGAAAATTTCTGGATTAGGTAAAGCAATTTCGGCTGTGCGTTCACCTCTGAGTCAGTTAGTCAGTCCGTCACTATTAATCAAAGTAATCGCCCATACAATAAATGCATCTTTGTCAACGCATTGGTAGATTATTGATGCCCTTCTTGAAAAAATCAGCTGGACGGGAGGCAACAAATTCTTCACCCGAAAGGCAACAAATTCTTCACCCGAAAGGCAACAAATTCTTCACTCAATTCAATACCCGAGAGGCAGTACAGCCTCTCAGGTATTGACGTTTTTTCCCGCCAAGAAGTTATCAAAATTCCGGAAAAAGTCGGTGAATGGCTGGTGAGTACGGTGGATGACGGACAACTTCCAACCCCAGCTCTTGTAACTTGGAGATCGTCTGTTGTACAGTATGTCGCGCGTTGTCGTGCAGGAGCAGCGGAGCCGAACGATTGACCAAAGCTGGTTGAAGACGTGCGAGCTTCTCCATCATTGTATTCAGGCCTTCACAGTACACATCTGCAATAATGCTCATCGCGTTTGGTAAGAAGCTGTGATGAATTACACCCGCGTTAGACTACCAAACAGTGACCATCACTTTTCTAGCGGTAAGTTTTCGTTTAGGGCATTGTTTTGGTGTTGAACCAGGGTCCAAAAAACTTGCTGAGCGCTTACGATTGTCAAACAGGATCCATTTCTCGTCACAAGTAACAATGCGGTTCATAATTCCTTCATTTGTATACCTGATGAGCAGTGCAAGGCACGTCTCGACAGGTACTTCGCGCTCGCGATCATTGAGTTCGTGGGATACCCATTTGTCAAGCTTCTTTACCTTGCGAATTTGACGCAAACGGACCAATATTGTTTTGATGCTAACGTCGAAAGCTGCTGCTAATTCTGCCATAGATTGAGTATTATTAGCTTCCACAATTGCCTTTAATTCGTCATTGTCGACTAAAGTTTTCGGACGACCACGTGGTTTATTTTTCAGGTCAAAATTTCCAGAACGGAAGTGGCCAAACCAATAACAGGTGGTGCGTTAGTTTGTATCGTTCCCTCCGTAAATGTCGTTGATGTTGCGTGCCGCTTGTGCCGCTTTGTTGCCACGACGGTACTCATACACCATAATTACTCGAATTTTTAACGTATTCATGATGACGAAAAATGTTCGAATGCGTACAAAACAAAACACTATCAAATAGTTGACGATTTCAGAAAAAGTATTCCTTGTTTTTAAAACAAAATTAAATTGAAATTAGAATTCAGCCAAAAATAATATTTTGATTTGAAATGGCAGTACGGCAATTTCATAGGTAACGTTCATTTACTAGGTAATATAACTCGATACGTCCAAATCTAATATAATTTCAATTATTCGTGAAACTGATAACTGCTTTTCAATATTCACCGCCACGTCTGTCAATGGTCGCTTATTGAATACGAGTTGATTAGATTTTGTCAGACGATAAGTAATCAATTCTATGGAAAATATGCTCATACAATGGCTTAATCAAGATAAAAGATTGCTTCCCCGAGGCAAATATATAATTTTATAGATTGAAATGTTTTTGTTTTGAACTCATATTTTTCTGTAATAAAATTATGCCATCTATGTGGTGCTTAATGGTCATGAGTCCTCATGAGTCCATGAGTAACATGGACGTATATAATCTTCTTAAAACGAAATCGAAGTCTGTCCCAAAGTCGTAAGTTAACAATGTATAATAGGAATACCATCTGCGGTAAGCTGGAATTCAATTCAGTCCGAAAGGGGCATCACGATTGGAAGACTCTGCTTGTATCCCGTTGAAGATGCCGGAGTCCTCTACACAGCGCTGAAGGCGGCCATCTGGGGGTTGGTGCTGTAAAAATCCCACATAAACCGGCGTCGCTACCACGGCGTCGAGTACCTTTTGAAGGTTTCGCCCTCCAGAACAAAAAAAAAGGTTTCATACAACTTAGAGAATTGTTTTGTTTTAACTCCTAGGCATGTAGATTTTCGCTCAATGTTTTCCTTGATCTTTAAGGCAAGTGATAATTAATTTCTAATACATACGTAACTATGAATAATCACAAGTGCGTGATTGGGATTACAACCTTGGACCCGGCTAGACTACTAAAACATCACTACTTTTACAACTTACCTAATAGAAAATGTACATCTACGAGTATTTTAGATCACACATTATTATTACTACGTAATTAGTTGTATCTTACGTTTTTCATTATTTTTTTTTTATTTAAAAAGGTACTAGAACTTTTTGTGGTTTGGCTTTAAAAGCACCAACGACACACTTATTTCTGTCTTATAACAGCAGTATTTTGCGTTTCTGTGTTACGTGTGGTAAGAGAGATATACTTAACCGAAGCGTAGGAACTTAACTTGTGGCTAACCTCAGATAAGATTCTTATCATATGTGGGGTCAATTACCATCAGATAAACTGGATGTATGATGTAACTTGTATATTTAAAAAATTGATAGAAGCAACAATGTAATGACTGCATAAAGTAAAAGTTAGTAGGTTTAATTTCCGGAGAATAACAAACAAACTAATAATTCGTCAACATATCATTAGACACTAATCTTGCTACATAAACACAATCCGACAAAGCTGTTGAGATTCCTGTAATGCCTTTGAGCTATTTAATTAACTTGTCTTATTATACTATGACAAGATGGCAGCGTCGGCTGGCACATGTTTGGCATACTACAACTTGCTAACACCTGCCCGCACTCAAAGGCATACATCGCTATAAAGGATATTCCTACAGTAAAGCCTTCAAAAAAGGACTTATATTTAAATCCTTTCAGATGTAAAAATCAATGCGCCTAGGATACATTTGTAAGTAATCTTTAAAAAAAACGTTACTAATTCAAATAAACGTATACAGTATATATATACGTACTCATATATATAAGCGTAAACAGTTGTGGTGTTCCGGTCTGAATGATTTGGTAAGTGAGACATGGTTATCTAAGGCGTTTCAACAGGGATAGCAAGGCGTCTGTTTCATCAGGAACTTAAATCTTATATGGGCTTTGTTACAGATGTCCATGTACGGCAATGATCACCTACCGTTACTTGGACTGCATGCTCGTTGGTTATATCAGTATCATGAAAAAGGGAGCAACCGAGCCCGCTGCCTGTGTTGCAGTATGTAGCATCCTCTCATGGAGATCTGTAAACGATACAAGATAAGAGTCTAATTGAGGTCGGCTGCAGACGTCTGGCTACACCGGAGGATTAAGTTAGAACGCCTCGCATAGATACGTCACCCTTTGTTGTTGGTTTGAAGGGTGTGGTCACCCTTCAAACCAGAACACAACAGCGCTTAACACTGTTATTAGGTAAACATTTGTGTACGAGGTACTTCAGGAGTCAAACCACGAAGGGTTCTACCATCTTCTAAAATTTGTTTGTTTAGTTTTTTATAGGACGAACGGTCTCTTTTAATTCTTCACTGCTATGCCCCTGCATATGGGTCTTTTCCCACTTCTAGGGGTCGCCTTAACTTGTCTACCAACGTGCTACAATGAAGATTGTTGTAGAATGGTACGGTTAATAATTTACCCATGTCGAATATTTTTTAACAACCCCTGAGGTCTCAGACAAGATGCTAAAGCTTGTCAGAGACATTTTTTGTTTTAATGGACCGAGGGTGCTACGTTAAATTTCTGTCTCAAGTCAAAAAATATCTAGATCCTAAGATGACATTGCTGAACTGAAATAAGTCATGATATAGAAAAGCAGGGAGGCTATGCTCGCTTCATCATATTGTGCTTCTAATTTAGTTTTAATATTCAAGACACAGACGGAAAAGCTGTCAAGATTACTATAACGCCGCTAAGCCACTTAATTAACTTGTCTGACTATACAATGACAAGACAACGGTAAGCCTTCGGATTCTGGAGGCTCGCATAGCGTTCTACTTTAATATTGTTACAATATTAACTGTTTATTGAATTTAGTACCGGACTCTTTGGTAAATTATTAAATCCTTACATATAATAAAACTCAAAATTTCGGTCTGTCCATAGCATTTATTTGCCAAGAAATATATATTTTGGAGGAGAATAAGTATTTATAGATATTTCTATATTTTTTCTGTCTGTCTGCTTGCTTGCATGCATGGAATCGTATCAAACCAAAATAATTTGGATACCAAGATTTTATTCAAAACTATAATAGTTTGAGGCTATATTTAAAAAAGCAGGTATTACCGCTGGCCGCATCTTGTGTAGAAATAAATCGATGCTGTAGTATTAAGAATCTCAACATATAACATTGTTAAAAATATCAAAACAAAATCTTGACTGCTTAAAAAACGATTGCTTGGCTTCAGTTTCAGTATATTGTTTCAAGCAGTCGGTTTTTGTGTATACCTAATTTAAAGCTTTTTATGAGTTTACGTAAAAATAATAACATAAAAGTATTATAATATATACAATTTTCTGAATGGTCTATTTACCTACTAGCTTTCATTTGATAAGCATATTGTAATGATAATAAATCTACAAACTGAGACGATTCCAATGACATATCATGTGTCACAATCCGTCAAGCCGTTTGGGCTGTAGCGCGTGCCAAAGAAATGGACATACAAACAGACATAAATGTGCACGTAAAACATTACCCTCTTTCTGACGCAATCGCGTAAAACAAGCTGCCACCCATGAAAATGTGAATTCAATCACAAGCTGAATTGCAGTTTTATCTAATATTAGGTACACTATTGTCATTTTATTTGACTGACCAACATTTTCAAAATAAAATGAAGCAACACTTAATTTTGCTAGCAGAAAGTACTCATTACCGCTATTCCTTTATGTGTAGCGATGATTATGGAACAGACGAACCGTGAAAATGGTTTCGTCACTTCGTCTTTTAAATTTACACTTTTACTACTCCAAAAGCAAAACTGGTGTAGGTGTAGGTGCTATGTGGTATCGATCTTAAATAATTACTACCTATCTTCCCGAGGACAACGTAGGAGGCGACTAAGGGACAAAATCTAGGGGAAAGGAGGCTACAGCGTCTTCTTGTGTAACATCAACAGCGTTTACTAACCCGCGTACTAGGGACGGTTACTTTAGGTAAAAATCCTCATTAGTGGAGGCCAATGGCCAGTGAACCTCAAAGTGCTGATTGATTTAAAAAGGAAAAAAAGTCATTTTAAAAATAAACAAACTGGCAGACTTGGTAAGATCCAGAATTATTCGCTCTAATGAAAGCTGCTTGTTAACTATACATTGATACGTTAGCAGCTAATTGGTCGCTACACCTGGTACTCCAAATGAAATAGTTCGCAATATTAGTTTTAGGAATGTAGCCAAAATGTAGGTTAGTTCATAAATTAATACGTGTCAAGCGGCGACATAGCAATTTAATAATTAAATATGCCATATATTTCAAAGAAAAATTATATTTGTTGCAATATTTCTTATAGTACTGCATTTTGTTTTAAATCCTTTGAGAACTGGTCCTATTTAGATTTCTCTCCAATAGCTATAGTATTAAGGACACCGGTGAAGGACCGTCTCCACTTGATACCTAAGTTGGTTGTGCATATTTAATGGTCGCAGTTCACGTGTTCTTCATTCAATTCCCATTTCGCATCCTCAACGTTACTGGATAGGTATTTCATAGGTTTACAATTATTTTATATTCATGGTGTAATTATCCATCTATCAGCCATTTGAAGTCCACTGCTGAACAAAGGCTTTCGTTATGGTGATGTTTGCCAATAGTCGCCGCGCTTGCATGCGGTCGGTGACCGCAGTGGATACTAATGTTACACAGGAGGACGCTACAGCTCAACTCCAGGGTAGTCAGGGTAGTATACTTATGAATTTTATTTAAGTATCTTATCAATTTATTGGCAAACAAAAAATGGGAAAGTTGCAAATAAAAGAGATAACGACACTGAACTACTTTGTAGTTTATTAGACGTAGAAATTAGTTCATATTTGGCCTTGACTCTAGACCCTAGAGCATGTATTTGCGCAAATTAAAAAAATCTTTATGCATAAGAGAATAGAGAGTTTTATATAAAAACTGCATAAAGTTAAATGTCTGAATATTTAAGAGAAAATGAACATTCAGGACGGTACGTTAATTAAACTGTGAACATAACTCACACTGAGATGGTTATATTGCATGTCTGACTTTCATTAATAAAATATTAGATACTTACATTTGTTTGAAACAATAAACTCGAATAAAACTGAATTTAACATTTTGGTCGAGGAACAGTTTATCTACACATAATGATTGTTAACGCATAGTAAACGGCACAATTATTATTGTTAAAAAGCAATTAATATAATTAGAGCTATTTGTTTTAAATAATACGAATGAAAACAAAACTTGAAGAGTTTTTTTTTTTTAATTCTGTACATCGCACAAGGCAGACACCTGTAAGTATTATTATAATATCCGTTCGGTTTTTATAAAGGAGGCTATATCTTTAAAATATTATCCTGTTGTAATGTTATAATAATCTCACTTCCTAAACTATTTAACATAATGTCAGGAAAGTAACACGATAACACCAGGGATGCCTTAAAGTATATAAATAACGAGACAGCTAAAAGGTACAGTAAACCCGCACTGCAAATTGGTTGGAGTGTTTGCCGAACATCGGCCAAGCAAAGGTTATTGTGATTCCCTAATGGATACATATTGTACTGTGTTTATTTACGTGACTCTGTGCATATTTATCCACGTCCAGTTAACCGTTCAATACCAGGCCGCTCTCTATTGATCGAATCTTTTGTATTCTTGCACCAATGGAAAATTTTCCTATTCAAATAATGTATCGTAAAATCGCTGAATGTATCGGAAAATGTTGATGCATCAGTTCAATTATAATAAAACTAAAAGTAAGTGTTCCGCAAAAACGCTCCATACGTGCTCGCATGGAAATCGTATTGTATTGCTATTGATTTTTCCTACCACTACATTTTATTTACTTGTATCGCAGAAACTAAATAGTATTTTTTTCGAAGCCTCAAGCGAACATAATATTAACGTTAGGATAGAATGGGGTACATAGCAGAATTCCTTTATTAACTTTGTATTATATAAATTATATACAGTTAATTATTATAAAAGATAAATTGTAGTTTGAATGCTCATGTTTTAAATCACAATATAATACTAACTTGTTTTAAATTTTCATAATAAAAATCTACTTAATTATTATAATTAATTATTAAATAATCAAACAAATAACAATATAAAATTGAATTTGTTTCAAAAAATAACATCTGCATAATACTTTACACTCACAACGATTATTCCTAACCTAACATTAGTTGAGGATCAACTCTGAAATATTCCAACTATATGTGCCTTAGATTAAAAAATACAAATAAGGTATCATCAGGTACCGACTGTATGACATCTTGTTACTTTACACACACTCAAAGATTATGTTAGTAAAAATACATAGAGTGAAACACAAACATTATTCTGTGTATTTAATATTTATACTACCTTCAAAATAATCTATTTAATTTTTAAGGCGGCAATCGCCATTTACTATCCGGTGGACTCCATGCTATTATATATTTTATATATTTATATATAGATCGTGAAAATCATAATTTGAATGAAACTGATTTTTTTTATTTGCACGATCATTCATACGCGCCATCTACATATTTTCTATGTTCAAAAAATATAAACGGCAAATGGGATAATCCAAATCGTTTTCCGATAGATTTTAAAATAGGCATGCACTTTTTGGGAGAGCATGGCAAACGCAACCTGGGCTTAAGTGGAATTCAAATAGTGGTTCTCTATTGAGGACGTTTCTCATTCGTACTGCAATTCAACTGTATTTGCATGCCTTAGTTCGTATGGCTCTGTCATTGTTTACCAACAGGTCACGTTTACGAAAATTCCATATACCCGACCCGCGTGGCGGAGCGGTCACCATACCGGTCTGACACGCAATGGGTCCCGGGTTCGATCCCCGACCAGACAGACATCTGAATGATGAGTTTAGATTTCTGTTCTGGGTCTGGGTGTTTGTGTATTAGTCTTTGTGTGTCCAATGCACCCACGACACAGGAGGAAATCCTACTGTGGGGCTATGAGTGTAGAAAGCGTTTATGTTTATGTTTATATAGTCACCCTTTCAGTCGAGTAATGTTTGGATAGAGAAATCGAAGTCACTGCGTAAAACAATAAGTTAAAATTTTTTCGGTGCTCAACTTTTATTAGCTTTTTCGCAGTAATTTTAAGTATTATTTTTTTTTATTTGCGATGTAGTTTTTATATTGATTACATGATAGGCCTTATGACGGTTACATCATCTGTTATAATGTTATGTTTCACAAAATTGGTACCATTATCGTGATGTCTTTTTATTTATGGAAAAAATAACTCGGATGTTTCTGTACTTTCATTTCATAGAAAATTTCATAACGTAACTTTTGTTCTTGGACATGGTTTGATGATTAACTCATTGAGTAAAAGGATAGAAAGTACCATCACTTCCCGTGTTTTTTAGATAATTTGGAATAACTAAGCTTGTACCGATCCGATTCTCATGAAACGTGGATTTAATATTGGGCCCCTAGAATAAAATGTTATGATGAAAAATGTTATCTTCTTAATGTCCCTGCATTATCGGGATCCAGGAGAAGACTGCAACTACTGCAAGCCTAAACAGTAGGATTTAGTCATTTGCTGCTTAAGGGTACATAAAAACAATCTTAAGAAAAAATGATGATTATGAAAATAATAATAAGATATTCGACTCCTCGGCTTTCATGCAAAGGCCTATCAAAACCATAAATATAACTCACTTGGCTTACCTATAGGTATGTAAAAAATTAATTAAGCCGAGTTATACGATTAAAATTTTGACCTTTTTATTCTTGAACCCTGATAATGTGGGTGTACAGCCGGATTAAACATATAAGTTTGGCATATGTTGCTGACATACAATTAAATAGTAAAGCAGATACATATGATGAAAAAATCTATTTTGAATAGCTTAACCCTGTTGATGCAGGAATATTCTCTAAGTTATGACTTAGGACTAGGTTGAGTAGTAGCTTTTTTATCTAGAATGAGTTAGATTAGGTTAACTATCGTTCTTTTAGGACATGGTTTCGTTGTCGTTATCCAGCTAATTATTTATTCATTTATTTATAATATTTTATGCTAAACAAACATTACAGATTACATCTAAGGCGTTTATTTTGTTATTATGTGCTACTATCCGGATCATGTACTGTACATGTAATAATAAACGAACATATATCGCTCTGGCGATAAATGAGTGGGAACACAAGCCGCATAACCCGGTTTTTTTAATACAAATTGAAAATATTAACTTAGCCAAAGAAGAGTTATTTCATATCAAACATTTTTATCGTTTAAAAATTCCAATATTTTTATTACACTTGTTTACATGCGTTTGCTGCATGATTTGTTTAAAAGGAACATAGTCAGCTTCACTCTATTTATCCTCATTCGACAATATATATTCTAGCCATTTTCATTAACAGTTTAAATTGAACATACTACTAAATAAATAAACTTGAATGACTTATGTAGGTAAAATTGTTAACGAATAGATATGATTGAAAACAGTGCTTTGACAACTACGCTTAACTTTACCATTTAGTCAAGTATTTCGAAGATAACGATCAGGTCTGCGTTCTGAAGTTCAAGCAAACCAACCTTTAGCTACGCCGATAATTTGGATCCCCGTTACCTCGTTTCAGATCTTATCCTTTAGAGAAACTTCGTGCACAGCTATTTTCATAGCTCGCTGAACAACTTTAAGTTAGTTAGGTAGTTCCACCGTCAATGTATGCGTCTAAACGTAAGTCATTACAGGTAGTCACAATAGATATGAAATGTATGTAAAAACAATAAAAGTACATAGTAAATAAATATATAGTAAAATGCATTCTCTATGTTACTTTTAGGAATTAAGACATTTTTTATTCAATAGAATTGCATTTGCACTTATTTAGTATGGCTTTGTAAACGACTTCAAATAAAATAATAGTTAAAAAAAAATAAAAACCACGCTATTGTATCTACGTGAACTAAACAATCGAAAATAAATTTCTATAAGTTAAAAATAATAGAGCGATAATAAAAAAATCTTTTTATCGTAAATATGCGTAGGGTGATTTTACGATTTTTTTTTTCTTAACGCTTTATTTTTATTAGCTTATAAAAAAAAAAAACTATTTTTTAGTTCAGTTTATTACAAAAGCGTGGTATTTAGTAACTATTATTTATTTTCAACTTTTTAGTTCAGTAAAAAAACCGTCAAATATTAAATTTTATTCCGCTTGCATCAAAATTGGCGGACTTGCAAACAAACTTACAACCCCTTTTTAACCATTTAAGGGGTTGTTTTACAAAAACGGTGAAATTATTGTTCCATTAGGTATATCAAACCACAAACCCAAATACGACGTCACATTCAGCATGCATCAAAATTGGTGAACTTTCAAACAAATTTGCAACCCCTTCTTCACCACCTTAGGGGTTAATTTTCCAAAACCGGTGAAATATGTGTTCCATTATATAGAACGTTAAGCTTGCAACAAAATTGGCAGACTTCTAAAAAAAAATTCTTCCCCTATTTCACCTTCTTGATTTTCCAAAATTGGTGAAAAGATATTCCATTAAATCAAATCACCATGCTATAAATACTAAGTATAATTGAGCTTGCATTAAAATCGGGGGACTTTCGTACAAACATTCATCCCCGCTCACCATGCCTTCAGATGTTAAGACGGCATGCCATCACACATGCCGGCGTCTTTCCCGAAATCGCTTGCCTGGACGGCTCGAGCTCCCTCTCTTGCCGTCCGCAACCACGGAAGCCCCCTTTTAGTCGCCTCTTACAACAGGCAGGGGATACTGTAGCCCTGTTCTGGTCCCGGAACTACAGGGACAAGCTTGGGGAGCATATCTCTAGATGAGCTCCTTTATTCTGTAAGGAGGGTGAAGATTTATGCGAACATCGTATAAGTGCTTAACAAGTGTCCTTCCAGCTAATTGAAGTAGTAAATACCAAGCGTTGCATTCTACTTCTTTTTATAGCCATTTTTTACTGAATTTAACGACGCAGTTTGTTTTAAATACAACCCAGTCCTGTCAATCCGTTTTATTTATTAGAACAAAGATATTATCTGCTTGTCTGATTGTATGTAATAAAGGTGTATTACATTACGGTACAGTTGATATAAAGCGTGGCTGTGTAAAACAAGGAACAAACCACAGAATGATAATAATAACCGCAAACGACTTCTAGACTAACAAGTTTTGTATGGTTTTATTACTGTTATATCACAGTCCGTATTTGGAACGCGTCTACATTTTGCGTAGTGCACTGTACTGTACTGAATGGGTAATAAACAAATACGTAATAATATAAATCAAAAGATTTTTTTTACTAGGATAGGTTATTATAATTAGATAGTTGTAGGAAATGAGCGCATGCTACTTAATGAGTTTGTACGTAATATTATCCCTTTAACCGCCCGACTTTACATCACTTGTCATGCCCTCAGCGCCCGGCATAGTGAAAAATAGATACCTACACCAAAGAGGGATGTGCAACACTTAACTTTTTTAAGGTCGATATTTCATCCATCGATATCGTAATAATGATATACGTCAGTTATAACTTACATCTACGTAAATACTGCTTACCCTACAAAATTATAAAACATTTTAAAGTGGGTAGTCTAGTATAACAAGAAGTTTTAAAGATTTGAACGATTTATTAATTACTATTTCAGCTATTGTAAACTTCTTTGCGCACAACGAAATTAATCCAAACATAAACTTCGCCATTATTTTTACTCAATAAATAATAATAAGTTAATACGCAAAATTCATCTTTATCCCAGCAACGACAACAGGTAAGAACAAACATGCAAATTAAAAAAATCTTATAACTAACTCTTAATTGTAAGTTGTAATAAATTTCAATTCCAATATTTAGCCATACCTGAATATAAAACTACGTGTATGAGCACAACACTGATGGAAAATTCGAGATTCTATTCCAAATAGAAAATTCTATTTTGATTTATATTGATATTTGTACGACTCAGGCGAAATGGTCCCATAAGTTGTCCCATAAATGCGACATAAGCGGTTAAAGGGTTGATAATAAAAAGTATATAAAACTAAAATTAACACTATTTAAAAACAAAATCGTTTCAGATAGAGGTACATAAATTTATAAAGAATTAAGGTACTAGAAACCTTAATGATTTGAGTTCGGAGGCTATACCACTTTATCAATTTATGCCTAATAACAGGGTTAGGGTTACATAGTAATTCGAAACGTTTCAACTAAATCCTCGGGGTAATAATGCATCTGTAGCCAACCTAAGGCAGTACGGTAATCGAATCTGGCAACTTTAATAACGGACGCCTATGGTTGGCAGTGGCCACTTACTATCAGATAGACTGTACACTTGTTTGCTCTTTCGTTACTATAAAAAATAACATAAAATAGAAACCGACTTCTTTGCTATAAAAAAGGACAAATAATTTAAACATATGTTGTGTTAGTACATCCACATATGTGATTTTTCTAGGTATAGCTCTGTCCAAAGTACAACAGGTTCCCCTATATAGTCCCAAAGTCGGAGCTACACTTTTTAGTAATGATATACGTACATATATAAGTATTTGTATTCATATAATATAACATATTTATTCGTAAATATAAATTTACACGAATACATAAAGTGCAACATAAACACAAACGTTAATTAAACTTCCACCAGAAATGTAAAATTTATTCGTAAATCATAAGACACAAAACTTTTATAAATTGTAATGAGGTGAAAGTTAGTTCTGTATTTGTATGAATTGGACGCACCCACTTGCTCGGATTGTGACATATAGCATATCATTGGTTTGTAGAGTTATATAAGCTATAATTATGTAGTTTTTTTTAAATTTCGCCTATTAATAGGGAGGAAGGCCTATTGGAACGCCTACTAATTTTATGAATATCATATCAAATGATAGCGAGTAAATAGAGCATTACAAAAATATATATGTTATAATACTTTTATGTTACTATGTTGTCGCAAATTCTTAAAAGCTTTAAATAATTAATTATTTTTAAAATAAAATACCCGACTGCAACTTTTTTTTCGTTTTTAAATTATTTTTGTTTATTTAATAGCATGCGAACTAAGAGCTATAGTATTTTCAAAGTGTATCGTCACTTAACCTTTTGACGTAGCGTTTTTGTTCTCGAGGGGTTGAAGGTTTCCTCAAAAGGGTCCCGACACCGTGGGAGCGACGCCAGGTTATGTGGGATTTTTACCGCACTAAAACCCCCCCGGTGGCCATCCTCGGCGCTGCGAAGAGGACCCCGGGATATCCAAAGGAACGCGACCGGAGTCCTCGGAGCGCGTTACCCATCGGGCTCTACCCTGATGAGCGGCTCGACCCCCCGCACCATCTGGTCTTTACGACGGCATGCGACCACACCTACCACCGTCCTTCTCAGGGTCGCTTGGGGAGACGGTTCGAGCTCTCCCTCTTGCCGCTCGCAACCCCGGAAGTCCCTATTAGTCGCCTCCTACGACAGGCAGGGGTTACCGTAACCCTATTCTGCCCGGAACTACAGGGACACTGCCAGGGAACGTTATCTATGTCCGCGGCTCCTGATGCCTCGCGCGGGATCTGCGCGCTCTCTGGCCCGTTCAACGTCCTCCTTCGCAAGCAAGATGCGGTCGCGGAAGGCAACAACACTGTCCCATGCCTCGCCAGAACGGACCATCAAAGTAACGACGGTCTGCGGAGAGAGGTCGGGCCTTACATAATGCACCAGAACTCACCGCTCGGACTACCATGCTGAACAGTGCTCGAGCGTCTGCTGTGCAAAATCCTGCGCATGTCCGCAGTGGTGGCACTGCGTTGTCACTTGCCTATTCTATGCAGATACGCACCGAAGCAGCCATGTCCGGTGAGCATATGTGTTAGTCAGAAGGTGACGCATTTCCTCTTCTTAAGCCATACTCTGACTGCGCGTTGACGTGCTCTTCGTGGCTCCTGTAACCGTTCTCGCCAGCGGCTTAGGACGCGCCAGCTGGCTCTTATTCGAAGCGTTCTGATCGTCTCAGAATCAGCTCTCTAGCGGAGACCGGAGACCGATCTTAAAGAAGATCTCTGTGGTCATATCTGCCAGAATGTCTAGGGGCGAGACACCACCCTATGAAGAGCTTTTACGAAGCGACCATTTCAATCCTCTGGAGTACCAAATTTCAATAGAGCACTTGTCTTGTGTAGAGCCACCAATAAGTGGCATTGTTAAAATCCTAATGATCATTTGGTAAGGTAGAATCAGTAGGTATAGTTTGACCGTGGAAGTTCCATGATCACAACTATTTGTAGCGCTAAGCACTTCACGCGTTTTGTTGGAAGGATGTGGTTGCCGACAGATTTTACGAAGCGACCATTTCAGTCCTCTGGAGTACCAAAGTTCTGATAGAACACATGTCCTGTGTGTAGTTGGTTTCAGATGTCCGTGACGATAGCGACCATTTACCATCGTCTGGATTGCATTCTCATTTGCTACTTCAGTCTTATAAAACATATATTTTGAAGCAAATGGCGCCACTTGACTGCTATGACTTTATCATTTTATGTTCTTGCACATGCTTAAAAAATGTTTTGATATAGTATTGTCTATAGTTATTCTGTAACAGAATTTTTATATGAATATAAAAATTCTGTTACAGA
>MOOZ01000547.1:270591-289418 GCA_002930495.1 Cecropterus lyciades | reverse complement strand
CCACCGCCATACCTTATTTTAGCGTAAAACAGTTCTTGCGTTTCGGTGGAAGAGTGTGGTTGTCGTCTCACGTATATGTGAGGCGACCAACTAAGACCTGGCGGGTAGCCACGCATTTATGATCGCCTTCAGATAGGACCCTGTTTTAAATGAGGTTGCTTACCACATACCATCAGATAGACAGGATGGTCCGTTGCCACTTAAAATCTGAATTTAAAAAAAACATGACCCATGAAAATATTTCAAAAGTACAAAATACCAAAGATAATAATAACCCTTTATCCTAACTTGAAACTTGGTATGTCAGACGGAGCCCCCAGAATCCTAATTAGAAAAGTACCCAAACTTCAGCCCGTCTTGAAATTCTAAAATACAAGCAATGTCATTCTAACACAATAAAACTCGATAACACAATAGTCATGACTTTCGAAAGTAAATCCTAGCTCATCAACTTCAGTAACTTTCCTTTGAACAGCCTTTGGGCAAAGTCTAGCCTTCCATTACGTAGGTATCATTCGCTGGGGCGTACTCCACAATCTCATTACAAATCTTAGGGGGCCGGAGATATTCCAGCGTCTTCTACATCAGATATCCCATTAACTTCGGTTAATATGGGATTAAAACATCCCTCGACTAATTATTTACGAAACGGGTTAAAATATTGTACGGTTAAATTAAAGTAAATCATTTAACGACGGGTGAAATCCGCCAAAACAATTCTCAAACTCAAAGTTTGGACGTAGTAAGTAGGGAAGTTTGAGGACGTCCTCGGGGCGCAGAAAAGTTTAAATGGTTGGTGGGCACAGTAAGCCCCTGTGGCTCGGGAATATATACGACATCTCAAAAAGTCACGGTAAAAGTTATGAGCTGTTCGCTACATGAGGTGGTTTTATGAGGCGGGTAGACCTTTTATTCAAAGTTTTTTATAACGATTTATTTTTAGTCCCACCGTAGATTTACTTCTCATATTGTAGACAAACAAATACGGATGTACTTTTTTATTAGATTGAAATAGCAAACAAGCAAGCAGTCCACCTGATGGTAAGTGGCCACTTTCGCTCATGGACATCTGTAATCAACCCTAGATAAGACCTGAGGTGAGTCACACATTTGTTACCCCTGAGAACTAAGTTGGAACGCTTTGGATAAGAATTATCACCTCTACCCTTAACACAACCTTCAGAACAGAACACAGCAGCGCATAAAACTGTTGTTGTTAGGCAAAAATAGGTGTGGCGGTGGTGCTTCCGGAGTCGAACCACAAAAAGCTCTACCACCTTTAAAAGTATAGTGACGCATCCTCGACTTCGATCGTTGTCTTAATAACCAAAAGAAACAGTTTAACGCAACAATATTGCCCTACATACATTTGCCCTTGCCCTAAACATTGTAGAACCTTTTTCTTTTACTAACTTACTTCAGGAAAAACTTTAAGTGGATCTAAATTCCGAAGCTGTCGCACTTAATAATAATTTGTTTTGATACCAGTTTATCTCATCTCGTGTTTGTATCTTCAGTGTTTCTACTTGTTTTGTTTTGTATTATTTCTTTATAAAGAATTATAATGTACTCTCTTGTGGCTGATTTATGTATCTTTACATGTTATGTATTATTTCGTACTGTGTATTATCTCATTTTCCCACTACGAATCTAATTTACTTGAGCCTTTCATAAATTTCGCGTAAGAGATTACTATGTAGCATATACGAATATTAATATACAAACAAAAGTGGTTTTGAATTTTGAATTTTTTGCCGATATTTCGACCCAGTTACATGGATCGTGGTCACGGCGAAACTGCGATGTCGGGGAGAAACCGTTGACAAGCACTAGTGGTAGATTAACCAACCCATCTACCCTACGTCTAGTTCGTGTTTCTTTTTTAGTTACTAACTGTATCCTTAAGCACCAAACTTCGCAGTACCCGTACCATATTAAAATGTATCAATTCCGCGATAATACTAGTCTAAAATCATATAAAAATAAAGTTTTTCTAAACTAGAAGAATAGCTACTTAAATAATAGCGATATCTGAGTGTGGTATATTGAATGTTTGGTGTTAAAATTGTCAGTTAAAAGTGATAAAAAAACATTAACTGATGTATTTATATTTAAATGCATGCACTGATTACAAAGAAAAAAGGCAAATCACAGAGTTTCGAATATAAAATGGATCATCAAAATCGGTACACCCACTAAAAAGTTATGAAGTAACACACAAAAAATATACACAGTCGAATTGTAAAATATTATAACGGACAATTCGTATGTGTCCGTAGACCTATACAGAATAAAGACATTTTACTTCACGAGATATCTCACTAAATATTACTTTTGTACTTCGTAATTATCAATATTTCATCAAGGTCGGGTCACCTCTGAACGAGAGTGATATAACCGCAACTCCTCATAATGTACATTAAAGGTCAATACATCAAAGGTCGAAGAAAGTAGGGACCGGAAAAGGTATTATTATCGGACTTAAAACGACTTAAAGGTCAAAGGTTGGTAAATTTATAACATATCCTAAAGGCCAAAAGACCAAGACAGGCACATTTAATGAATTTACTAAAATCTTAAGTTTTATTAAGCCTCAGTAGCAACATAAAGGTAAGCTTAAGAAATTTTAAACACTTTTTTGATGTTAGTACACAAAAAGTGTATTTGCAGAAAATGTATTTGCATGAAAATTTAATAATAATCATAAATAATAAAAGATTTTCGAGCATAAGGGTATGAAGACTTACGCTTTTTCAAAATTAGATTTTGTAATCACTGCAGCCCATATTCTGATATCATATTCCACATACCAAACTTGATCTCTTATACAAGTTATGAAGTAGTAGTAGAAGAAATCTTTAGCGTGATTCAGAACGAACAACGTCATCTAATCAAAATTCATATTCATATTCATTTATTTGCTCTAAATTGGATATCTTCCATTTAAAAGAATCAACTAAAAAAGAAGAATGTTAATTAATTTTATTATCCCATTATTCCTGTACTATCTCCCACTATTACTATTTATTTATAAAGTCTCCACAAGCACGACTGCACACACATACACATGCACGCGTGCCCATACAGAAACACGCACACAGACGCACACACACACACACATTTAATAGCACGCACGAACAAATCTTAGTCCTGTGTATTTTTCTGAACTGTTTGGTTAATCCTGTTTTGGCTTAATTTAGGACCATAAGATGTATAAAGTATTTTGTCTCTGTTTTGCTGTTGGATTACTTAATAAATAAATTTGGTACAATTAGGTTGGTATATGTTGTAACAATTTTTTTCACATTTAGCTTCAATAAAGCACGCAATATATTGATTTTATTCCATAGTCAATTAACTGAATATATATCTAAATAATCCAAACAATATCCTAAATATACTTATTATCACAATATTATGGGCATTCAATGCTATTAACATAATTATACTTATTGTTTTCTTATATAATGGACATCTGCAAGCAACCCCAGGTAAGATCATAGTCTCACCTATGTTTAGCCACAGATGCGTTGCTACTCCTGAGGACTAAGATGGAATGCCTCGGAAAGTATGCCTCCCTTACCACACCCTACCGACCAGAACACAACAGCGCATAACACTGCTGTTAGAAGGTAGAAATAGGTATGGCGGTGGTACTTCGAACCACAGAGTCCTGCCACTTACAAACCGACTTTAAATAGAACCCCTATATATAAAGAATTCTATATCGAATGGCTTTCAAAAGTTCACGGGCGGCAGTGACCACTACCATCCGATGTACTGCACGCTCGTTTCCTACTTCATTTTTTTTTTCGTAATTACTTCGTTACGTCATCACGTAAGGTCGTCATTATAAATTAATTTCCGAAATGTACCAACTGAAGTTATAATGTTAATGGCGGTTGATTAAAAACACTAGTTTGAACTTGATTCGCAAGTAATTTAGGAACACGGAATTCCATAAATAATATTTCATTATCCGCAGTTCGTGAAGCCATTAACCCACTTTTGTTGTTTGACTTACTTGAAGTTTTCCTCAGTTTCTTTTTTGCAAATGCCTCATTGGCGCCTTTGCTATTGTTTAACTGGTGAGTCGATGTGATTAACGATTCTTTTTTAAGTAACTTTTTTTGCGTCACCACAGGAACTTGTCATATAAGTTGGTGAATTATGGCGAGATCAAAGTTTGGCATAATCGAACGTCGGATCTTCAACTGTATCAAATAACTTTCGATGGAGACGAGGATAGATTTTCCAACAATTTCCAAGACTTTATTCGGTGTTATAGAAGTTTTTCGTAAAATCCGACTTTCTAAATATTATGACAAAATATACAACGTGCTAAAATTTTCTTCATCAACATTAGAATATGAAGATGGCAGTAATAAAGGAAGTAAAAGTAAATATAGTTATTACTATCGTAACCGATAGTAATATTGAGCGGCTTCAAATAGCCATTCCGAGGGGTAGTACCCTACATTGAGGTTATACTTATTGCCCATTTTTGGCATAAGCGTTGCACATATCCCTTTCGTATTGCAGAATCTAGCTATAGTATATGCCATCAAAATAACAGAAGATTTCGGGATAATATAAATATCATTTGCAATTGTTCATATTATCCAATAAAAATATCTCTTTAATTTCCTTATACATTTCTCATTCTCAATATTGAATAAGCGTACTTATGTCAGCTGGAACTAATCACCAGAAGATAAAGGGAAATGGATTCAGATGTTCAAGGTTACTTTATGTCCGATCCAATAAAGGATATATTTTGTCTTCCTTGATTTCATCAGGCCCCCGGTTGTTTCGGACAAGTTATAGGCAAGTTTCCGTTGGCTAATTAGTGAGCAGCAGCAGGTAGTTATATTACTATCGAAATTATTTTCGAAAGGTATATCTTTTTCATTAGATTTATGATAAAACGGCGAATAATGACGTATACATACATAGGTGGTTAGCAGATAGAATTGATCGAAATGAAAAATACAGAACGTATTTCCGATGACAAATGATTGTTACACGTTTTAGGTTTTAAAATGACTAGCACTAATGTACACACAGCAGTTAAAATACTGTATACGAAAATAACATTTCCAACGTAAGCAAAAGAATAATAACGAAAGACATAAAAATAAGCAAAACTAAATGCCAAAAACTAAATGGATAATAAAATATCCGAACCCAATCAAAATTCTTATCATAAAGGCACTTAAGAGAACGCAGTGTCTCAAACAGGATTATACATTGGTATCCAGATTCACGCCTGTGCTTTCAAGCCGAGCAGTCGATAAATTATCGCGATAAAATTTCGTTTTCGACGTACCGATCGAGTTTCAGTGATAGCGGAGTTTGCCAAGTTATGACTGGTCTAAGTAAACGCCATAATGTCGGTTTATCGGCGGCGCGTGACGTTCGTTCACGCACGCACGCCCGCGTGTTGTGCCAAGTTTCTAGGAGTTTCTAGAAGTTTCCGAACTTCGCCCAATATGACGTTTATACGCACACCTTGTCTTGTAAGATTGAGGGTGCTAATAATTTGTGTGGATTCGCTCGTCTATCTTATCCCAATACTGCTGATGTATTGAAACCTGCCTATTTTATGTTAGTTTTGTTACCTATACCAGATAATGTGAAAGAGTTTAAATATTCATGTGAAATTGGTATTCTTGAATTATTGATTTTCTCTTGTCTTATAATTTATTCGAAATCAGTCCAATCTTAACTTAGTTATCCTTCTAGGATATTTTCGTTACCGAACGAATGTTTATCTGGGGGCTTGGGAGACTGATTGATAAATGAGGCGTATCGTTTTACAAAAAAACAATGTATTTTACTTACTAAACATTTCCTATATTCGTATGTTTCATTTCATTTCCTTAAATACAGATGTATGGAAGCTTATATATTGACAAATTACGAGTACTATTAATACGAATTATTTATTATTTTTTATCGATGCCCTCCCATTAGAAATGTAACTAAAATACTCTGTTACATAAGTCAATATTTACAGCATCACTTGAAATTTTTTCTTGGAATTTATATCAAGTGTCCGTAAATCTTATCTTCCTTAATTTAATTTCATCACTATCGACACCAAGTCGCCTCATTGCAGCAAGATCACGTCTGTTCTAATAGGTATCTCTCATCCAATTACGTTTTCCAATAATGCTGCTGTCTTTGAGTTTTTACCTTGTGATTTTCCATTTTATCTTAAAATTACTGTGCAGTATATTTTTACGAGCTGAGTGGAATTTACAGTAATATTTTTCTTGCTCGCTATTATATTTTAGTACTAAAACTATCAAATTTATGTTAATATCAATATTAGCTTGTTCCAAAATTATTTCCTATTTAATTCTGAATTGAGTAATAAATCATTTCACTGAAATAGTCAGTACGTTACTGTGTTTTATATTCACATTTTGTAATTAGGAAATTTAGTAAGGCTAAAGTAACAAAATGGTCGTAACGTTAATTAACATCAAAATAGATATCTAAATAATATAAAATATGTATAATTTTCTGAGTCCTTGTCCGTAGTGCTTTAACCAATTACCTATCTACAATATAGACAATCCTTGCTATGGAATAAAAATTTAAGCTTTTGTATAAAAAAGTACTAACATTTAAAGGTGATAATACTTTTGTAGTTCTGTAGCGCCATCCCACCGCTTATTTAGCTACATCAGTGATTTTCAATCTTTTTCATGACACGACCTCCTTAATATCAGAATATTTTTATCGAGTGAGTATCATTTTGATAACTTTCTTTTTACATGTTTTTTAATATGTGGGGGGTCGCGACCCACAAGTTAGAAAACACTGCGCTATATAATAGCAGTTATAAGTTCTTTGTTTTTCGTATTGAAACGTATAAGTTATTTTCGTGGTGTTCCATCTTAGTCTTCAAGGGCAGTAACGCACCTATGATTGATGACATAAACGATTTCAGATTTTTTTGGAGTTAGTCACAGATACTCATAAGTGGCTACTAACATCAGTTATATCGTTTCCTGAATCCATTACATAAAAAAGTATAAGTTAATTCGTGAATACTTTATTTATGAGTTAATTATTTCCGAGCCACGCAAAGCACTACACATTTAATACTTTACGTTGAGCTGAGTGAAACGTCATCTGAATTTCCATAAAGATTGCTGGTAATCGTGTAAAAGCTTTGAGTAACTTAACACAATATTAGGGCCACTTGCGTAACTAGCAGGAAACAGGCCAATCTTGATATCGCGTTTCACAGCTAAGCTACTTGGGGTTTTTGTAATTTGCTGCGTTTAAGGAAGTTATCGTTTGTACAACTGTGTTATGTACATTCTTCAGAAATATTTCGTAGGTTAATGTTATTGGAGAAATAATTCAATATAGATGTAAAATAGCATATATCTCTTTCATGTTTTTCGTGATATAATATCTCTTCAATGTTTCTTATTTTCAGTAAAAACTTTGTCTGTAAAACGGATTTCATGTTTGATTTGGATTTCATACATATTTAAATCAAAATCTATCTGTAAGTTATAATATATTACAAAAGTTGTCTTTTTGTCACTGAATTTATTTGAAGTAGTCTTCGAGCGTCAAAAACGATATATTCTTACGAAAAGAATGTTTTTGATGTAAGATTACTATTCCAAAATAAATCCATACAAAACTACTTCTTTGAGCGGGACTTTCATACGAGGCGACCACCTTAGTCATCGGGAGTAGCAACACAACTGCGATTGACTTCAGATAGAACCCTTGTTTGTATGACGTTGCTTAGATGTACGGCAGAGGGCAACTTCATAGAGTACAGGGGATTGACTTCAAATACAACCCCTGTTCTGTATGAACACTACCACTTACCATCTGGTGGTCTGCACGCTCGTTTGCTACTACAACATTATAATAAAAATAAAAGAACTTTTTGCAAACATAAGTAACGCAGACACGAGGCATTCTCATTTTTTTATACTAAATAAAATGTTCTATTCATGTTTATGTATTGAACAAGATAGATGGACGCGGAAGTACTCGGCGTATGAAATAAAAGAATATGGAGCAACACATTACGCGAAAAAAGATGTCTAAGGGTCTTTTCACAAATGAAACTTTATCGTTCCATTACGATAGCAAAAGTAAGCTTCAAAGACGAACGACTACCATTTTATTATATTTATAACTTGACTGGAAGCCTGATTTGGTATTCTCCGAAGCGATGTCGTTGAGTGGCCTCTGTAGGGTATTTGTTGACGAAGTATTACAGTTCGCGTGATTGATTGAGAAAGGTGAAAACACCTTCTTTTTGGTATGCTTTCATTAATATTTGAATTTTTACCCGACTACGTCAAAAGAGTGATGTTTTTCGAGCGTACGTATGTCTTTCTGTATGTTTTATATATACTGTCCATTTCTATATATGTTTGTCCATTTCTTTGCCATGCGCTACAGCCAACCTGCTTGACAGATTGACACATATCATTTATATGGTTTCAGTTTGCAGTTACATAGCATAGGCTATATAATTTTAAAAAATGTGCCTGTAAATGGGGAAAAGGGGGGGAGGGGGGGGGAGATGCCTTTTTATTATCATAACTAGAGATGAAAGTCTGTACGTAACTTTAAAAAAAAAAACCTTTTTAAGCAGTGCGTTTTTTGTTTTTATATTTTTAACCATGCTTCATGGAATGTGTTGGAGACACCATCGTTGTTCATATCTGCCTTATAACAGTGTTAGAGCTGTTGGGACCTGGTCCGAAGTATGTGGTAAGGGAAACATATTTGCCTGGGGTGAACCAACTTAGCCCTCAGTAGCATCGCATCTGTGGTCAACCTGAGGTAAGTAGTACTCTAATCTTATCTGGGCTGGATTACAGATGTCTGTGAATGGTAGTAGCCACTTACAATCAAGTGGATTATATGCATGTCTGCTATTTCCATATTATATGCTGCTGAAAACACTGCTAATGAGTATGAATAAAAGTTTTGAGCTATTAATAAAACATAACGATTAAACGTTATAAGGCATTGATAATGCATATAATATAAACAAATAAACGTATTTATATGCGACACAGATTCATACGAAAATGAGTAGAGAAGCCAGTTTCCTTGTAGAAACATATGAAACTGTCAATTTCGACCGCTTTTTAAGGGGTAAATTAGTTTCAATTCTTAACAATTGAACGGTTCAGAATTTAAATTCGAAATATGTAAATTCATATTTATGTAAGTTAAGTCCTACACGAGGTAGGACAAAAAGACAGCTAAAAACGTAGTTGGTAGTGTAAGAAAAATATTGTAACTGACAGTTTGTAAGTGCCCCCGTAGACCTATGGAAAATAAAGATATTTCATTTCAGTCTCTAATTTTTTATCACCCTATGCTGTGGGTCTCGGTCCGGATTAAATAGACTCCAAAAGAAGATTTGAGAATAGAAAAAGAAAAGGTCCTGTTGTCAAATCTTCTATATAAACCTATATATACAAGTATATAAAGTCTAAGTGTTAAAAGACTACAAACACAAATAAATAGAACATTTAACCAGTCCAGAAGTCATTTATCTTTCGTAGTAAGGAATTAAACTCGAAATTTCAATTACGTCGGCACAAATTGACGCCAACAATCTGATAATGGCGGAGATCTCAATCTCCGGAGGTGTGAGCCATCATGGCGGAATAATAACGCCACATATGCATAAAGAGCTAAAGGTGTAGGGTAACTTTATGTTAAGGAGAATAATGAGAATTCTAAGGTTCTATTACTTGATAGAACTGATTGACAACGTATATTATGACGGTGGATTAGACGTATGTATGTGAATGTTTAAAATGAACTAAGGGGGTGAATATGTGATGAAATCTCTATAAATTCACCACGTATATTTATTAAGTATAATATGTTCAAAATATGAAACAAATGTAGTAAATATTGTTATGTTATTATTTATATTAAAGAAGTAGCGTGTAGACCAACTGATGGTAAGTGGTCACTGCCTCCCTGTAATTAATCCCACATAACATTAGAACTTTATGCATATAAGTATGTCTCCATCTAACCTTTACCTACAGTAGGTACAGGTTGGAAGGCGAAATATCTAGAAAGTATCTTGAGAAAATCTAACTGTTTGATATATTTAAAATAAATTGTGTTTTTAATATTAGAAACTTTCTCATTAATAAATTTTAAAACAAATTAAAAACAATTACAGCGTGTTCAATTCGATTGTGTTTTACGTAAGCTCTATTTAAACTAACTAAAGTTATTTACTCGTACTTATACCTACTACTTATTTAACTATCGATAGAAATGGTTACGTAAAAAATTTTGTGTGTCATGGCATTCACAGTTAACAAGAAATTTCCATTCTGAAGATACGGAAACACTATCCGGCTCGAAGGATCAGTGTAAAAGTTTACTTAAATTCATTTCAAAATAACAAGTGTTTGCTGCCTGCTTTCTATCGAATGAATTAAGTAATGTCATTTACTTTAAAGTCCCTTTTTTTCTTTAACTTTTCTCATTTTGTTAGAACTTGAAAACTGGAAGAGAAGTAGAATGTAGGTACATATATAAATGATAAAACTGCATTATGTGTAATAAACTATTTATCCTTTCACGTATTTTATAATATTGAAGTTGCAAACAAGCATGCATTCCATCTGATAGTAAGTAGCCCCTGTCGCCCATGGACATCTGTAATCAATCTCAAATGAGATAAGTCTTATCCGAGGACTAAGTTGGAATGTCTCGAGTAAGTACATCTTCCTCGCCCCACCCTTCAAACCAGAATACAACAACACTTAAGTCTGAAGTTAGAATATTAACAAAATATTCCAAACACATCGCTGTTTTGCATGAATAACCACACAATTCTAAATTCACTAATTTTAAGTTAAATACAAAAATTTAACCAACAGGGGCGAAGAATTGAAGACTGGGTGCTGTAACGCCGTGGTTTTGGCCTTCAAATATATTTTTATTATTTTAACTTCATCCGTTAAAACATAAAAAAACCTTTGTTATTTTTTTTTACGTGGCTCTTCTATAAAATTTGCGTTTTTGGATTGTGTTATTATTCAAACCAAGCAGCGCCATCTTAAGTCCAAACAATCGGATCCAAATGCGAGATTAAGTCTCAGGAGACGTAAGGACACAGTGGAGTGATTTTCGACCATTTCATCTCAGTAATTTCATAGTATTCTACGGACGGATTAACTGGAATGTTATCGGGAGATACATGAATAAACAGGAATGTAATTTTAAACAGAATTTGATTCGGATTGACATTGACAAAGACGAAAACTCGAGGTCAATTACAGGGCAATGTAATTGGTTTGAATAGGAATGTAATATCAATAATTAACTTGACATATTATATGAATAAAGAAAAAAATCAATGTGTGTTTAACAATTCCTATTGAATCAGGAATTTGTCAATTAATAATTTCAAAGGATTGATTAAGACTAAACTTTGCCGTAAGGCGTATTATTAAATTTTTGATTACGTAGACGACGAATAGCTTGGAATTGAGCAATAATGTAAATTTAATAGTTAATTAATTAAGTGTCAAAGTGTAGCCATCTTGCCGAAAAACCCACTAAGTGTCTTACCGGATCTTCTCAGTTGAGGTCGTGTTCCGATTCGGTGGTAGTGCAAAAAAATGTTGTAACTGACAATTTGTAAGTGCCACCACAGGCCTATAAAAAAAACTAGCAACATCGTTAAAACATTAAAACAAAAAACCCGACTGCTTAAAACGAAATTTTTGTTCATAATGATATATATTTAATTGAATACTTATATGAGTTTTTGACAAAATAGTCAAGTAAAAGTATTAGAATATTTAAATTTTCATTGGTCTATTTACTTTCATTTGATACCCACATTGTCGTAATAGTAGAAAAATCGTCCCCCTCCCCCATTTTTTTCCTACTTCCAGTCGACATTTTTAAAAATTATACAGCCCTATGGCACTCTCCAAATTGACAAGACAAGACAAGACAATTCTAATGATATGTCATACGTCGCAATCCGTCAAGCCGTTTGGGCTGTAGCGCGTGCCAAAGAAATGGACATACATATAAACAAACATACATACATACGCTCGAAAGACATTACCCTCCTTCTGACGCAGTCAGGTAATAAAGACATTTCAATTCAATGCTTGACACAAAGTTGTATCTTTTTTATCTAAAGCAAAGCTTCATGTCTGAATTTAAAGGTGTCAGCTTCTAACAGGACATGACAGTGGCAAAAGATAAATATATTTTTAAGCGACTTTCCATTCGCTATCTATTCGTCATGTACCTACTTTTTTTTCAAAAATTTAAGGTTTATCTATTCGTCATATACTTTTTGAAAATTAAAATTCTAGATTTAAGTTAAGAATACTGCGAACTATCTTCTTGCCGTCGGCAAATCTTTTTGTAATTGGATACTTGATTCTTATTAAAATAAATAACACATCTTACATCAAGCCTTGTGCTCATTATAAACTTTATATACTTAACTCGTATTTTTAGTTTATTATATTTTATTTCTATCATTATTAAATCTTTTACCAAGAATTTACTACAGCCATATCGTTTTACGCGATACCTCTATGCTTTTACTTAAAAGTAAACAGGTAGGAAATGGTTTGTATTAGATACAAACCATTTCCTTTAGATAACATTTGGATCCAACAAACGGCTGCAATAATTCCCTTTTAGAAGTCAACGCCCGATTCTACTATTCTACGTATTCATCCCATTCCTTCGAAACTACAAAGGACCGGTTTTGACCACTTGCGATAAAGATAACGCTAAGATTAGCCGGAAAATATTTGTTAGTGAGAGGCGATTGTCAATAATCCAGGAAAATTGGACCAGTACCTTTAACAAGATTGAAGAAACAAACAAGTTCGTAGTTCACTAAGAGGTCACTGCCATCCATGTCCATCTACATAAAACGGCTTGGAACTGAGCAATTATATGTATTTACATATTTAATTAAATGTCAAAGTGTAACGTATCTTGCCAAACAAGCATCTAGTTTAGGCAAATATAAGGCAAGATACTGGAGCTAACTATTATTGCCCTTGTAATAAACAAGATGTTAAAAAAATATACATACAAAGTAATACAAGGAAAAAGTCAAACCCACTGAGTTTCTTGCCGGATCTTCTCAGTTGAGGCCGTGTTCCGATCCGGTGGGAGTGTAAGAAAAAATATTGTAATAGACAATTCGTAATTGCCACCGTAAGTCTATTCAAAATAAAGATATTTCATTTCATTTCATATAACAAACTCCATATAGAACAAGGTATGTCAATCCTAAGTAAAATCAGAATCTTATCTGAGATTGACCGCAAACATTGCGTCCCCTAAGGACTAAATTGGAATACCTCGGATAAATATGTCGCCCTTGCCGTAACCCTCTGACCAGAAGATAGCAACGTCTAAGACTAGTGTAATTAGAAATGAGTGTACCGGTGGTGCGTCTGGGGTCGAACTACCTTTTTTTAAGCGACTACATAGTTCATAGCATATCGCCTACCGCTCTAGCTGTGACTAATCGGTAAACCTAGTGCTCTACGTAGATGCAAACCGTCTGCTGCACTAATATGACCAGATCGTCTAGATCTCTTGCACATGGTACCCAGTACCGAGAAGAAGGTCTTCGAACAGTTGACTGAGATACGGGTCCACGAACAGTCCATTGTCTTTAAGCAAATCCACAATCAAAGGAGCTGCTGTAAGACTCGTTTTGTGTATTGTTTTAAAGGTCATAATCGTTTGATAACTGAAAGAAAGCGTTTAGGAACAAAACTGAATTAAATATGATTTTAGTAAGTGCATCTTGAGTGCAATTATCTTATCGACAAGAACCAATTACGTCATCATACATAATAAAAGATAAGCTCAATTAGTTTATTAGACTACCAATAGTACAGATCCGTCTACCCATTAGCCTTTTGAGTTCCTGCTGGACTTGGGTATTTCTTAATTGACGACACTCCGGTTTCCCGCTATCTTCTTCTGGTCATTGATCCACCTGGTCGGGGTGCATCAGCATCATTCGAAGACCTTTCTATCCCATTAGTTATCACCCATCCTTCAAACGATGTGATACTATAGATAGAGGTAAAACTTTAAGATTACTTTAATTTTTTTCTAGTTGTAATAAATACAAGGAATTTGAAGGTGGTAGAAGTCTTTGTGGTTCGACTCCGGAAGCACCACCGCCACACCTATTAACTAACTAATAACAGTAGTGTTATGCACTGTTGTGTTCTGGTTTGAAGGGTGTGGTAAGGGAGACATACTTTTCCGAGGCATTCCATCTTAGTCCTCAGGGGTAGCAACACATCTGTGGCTAACCTTAGTTGAGACTTTAATCCTACCTAGGATTAATTACAGATATCCATGAGCGGCAGTAGCCACTTACCATCAGGTGGGCTGGAGGCTCGTTTTCTACTTCCATACTATAAAAAAAAACAACATAAGCTATTGGCTTTTGTATTGTGCCTATACGTGGTCATATGATTCTTAATTAGTTTCATAATTGTATCGGAATGAATAAAAATTAAGCGATGCTGTTTTAATTTGTAGAGTTTGGTAAGAGAGAGACAGAACTTAGTCCTCAAGTGTAGAAACGCATCTGTGACTAACATTACGTAGGACTCCAATCACATCTTAGATTGATTAATAGATGTCCAAAGAAAGTGAGTGATCTAGTATGTATCAGCAATCCAACCAATTATTGCATGCTCATTCATTATTTCTATTTTATAAAAGGAGATGACAAAAAAGGCAGTCATGGAAAGCGTTCGATGACGATGAGGCGACTTCCATGATTTTTATTCACCCAAAAAGTGCCCCGCCTAAAGAAGTATTATTTCAACAATGCAGAGCAAAACCCAATTGTCTAGACTAGATTAATATTTAAGATAGGATAACTTCCCCCCGTATCAATTGCTCACCTCGTATGCACTAAGACTGAATGGTTTGCAAAACACTTGTTTATTTTTAGCCCGCATTGTGGGATTTCCCTCGGGATGGCAACATTGACGTGTTCCAGATTGAAGGGAATGAAAAGTAGATCTCCGATCAAAGAAGGGCCTTTGTACCTATATCGTACATCTTACATGTGTGTATTATACTGTGTTATATTGAACGAGTAATATATTCAGTTTCATGATAATATTAAATAATTCATGCTCACAGGTGATTAAAGTCGCGAGTTTCTCAGATTAGATTTATTCAGAGCTAGGTCTGTGATTTTCAGATTTATTCTCGGGAAAAGCATTTACATGGTAAAAATTTTACAAAGCAACTAAATTATGGGATTGACTACAAAGTTTATTTTTTCTTTTTAGTGCATTGAAATAAAAACTTTTTTAATGTCTTTTATATTTTCAGTTGCCGCTGGGCATAATTCTCTTTCATTTGATAACCATAATGGGAGGATTGTACAAAAATATGTAATCCGCCATTTGATGATGGCGGCCATCTTGATTTATTTCATGGTGTATTGTATTCTTAGCCCCTTCATTTGATAACCAAGTTGGGTGGGTTGTACGAAATATGTAATATTTCCATTATTTATGGCGGCGGGGTTTGTATACAAGTAAAGCTCTTTCATTTAATATCCATATAGGATGGGATGTAGAAAAATATGTAATAATCCGACATTTTGTTGCGGCAGCAACTTTCGTTCAACAACAATATTAATTATTTATTGCACTGATATCAGAACTAAAGTTATATTCCAAATTTTAGCTTAATCGGACACTGAGATGTATGTTAAATTCAGCTTACAAAATTTCACCTAAACATACGAACTTACATAAACATTACAGGTTAAATAAAAGTTTTTAAAATGATATAAAATACATTTAATAATAAAATCCTTTTACTAGACTTGTACAAATTCTAGATTATCACCCGTAAATATTCCTTTAGGCAAACGATTAGAGCTGGGGCACTGACTCAGAGTGGCCGCAATACTGTTTATCTGACCGCAAACAGCGGTCAAGGAGTTCAGCATTGGACCGGAGTCAATATTAACCCTACGATCGATGCAGGTACTATTAAGCCAGCTTTTGACTATGGGATATAATATAATATAATATACCTATTTAAATTTTCTAGCACTCAATTGATACCCCTATTATCCCGTTTTTCCTTATTTAGAGGCGACATTTTATTAATTATATAGCCTATGTCACTCTACAAACTGAAACGATTCTAATGATATGTCATACGTCACAATCCACCAAACCGTTTGGGCAGTACCGCGTGCCAAGGAAATGGACAAACGTACATACGCTCGAAAAACTACCCTCCTTATGATGCAGTCGAGTAAAGTACCCTATTTACTCATTCATGTTATATTTCTTGACATGTATATTCTTCATTTTTTCTCCATAAAAGAAATACCTTGTGATGCGGTAAGAGGTTACTGCCGTTTAAAATTAATTATTTAAATATAAACTTTAAATAAAATATTTTACAGAAATTAATTTCATTAGCCTTGCTTCACTTACGACCAGTTTAGGTATCTGCTATTTATGATACTAGCTTTTTCCCGCCGCTCCGCCTGCTTGGGTCATATACGACTAGCCGAGCTCGCGGTTTCACCCGAGTTTAAAAGAAATATAACGTGACATACATTCACCGAAATTTTATATCTCATTAGAAAAAAATCCCCCGATTTTGAAACATTCTTCATTGGTGCTCCGCTCCTGTTGGTCTTAGCGTGATGATATATAGCCTATAGCCTTCCTCTATAAATGGGCTATATAACACCGAAATAATTTTTCAAATCGTAGTTCCTGAGAGTAGTTCCTGAGATTAGCGCGTTCAAACAAACAAACTCTTTAGCTTTATAATATTAGTATAGATATGTACCATATCCTATGTGTTAATCCAGGTCATAGACTATCTGTGTGCCAAATTTTATCCAAATTCAATGAGTAGTTTTTGTGTGAAAGAGTAACAAAAACTAACACAAAAAAAAATATTATGTATATATAGTTATGTATATATATGTAGGTTGTGTATTATATATGTGTTGTAACTTTTTACATTTCTAGACGTGTAAAAAAAATTTGTGCTATTTTAGATCAGTTGTATTTTGTAACATTCAAAAAATATAAACTCTTCTATACTTAATAATATAAATCTAGGTATCAAATCTTGTATTTCTTTACGTGGAAATCAACCGTTAATATTTTTATATGAATATTATTCAACTAAACCTGACGATTTTTCACAGAATTTAAAAGTAATAAAGGCTGGAGATTTTACACTGAAATATATTAACTAAAGTTTTTTCAACGTGAAATATTTTTATCTTAAGAGAATTAATTATTACTTCTACGTAAAAAAATAGCTTTCGTTTTTACATAAAGAGTAGTGAAGCGAAATAGACAAAATAATTTACTAATAATAAGTGGTGGTCAATAAACACGTATCCAATAAACGCTATATGATATACTAACTTATTCCTTTAGCTCTTCATTCACGTTTACAACGGTATGGAGTATTCTATGTATTAATCCAGCTCACAAACTATTTGTGTGCCAAATTTCAGCAAAATCCGACCACTAGTTCTTGCGTAAAAGAGTAACAAACAGACATACATCCATCCATTCACCTTAATAATATTAGTAAGATATAGTATGTATGTATACACAGCCTCCATACTTACGAAAAACCCACACAATAAATCACGTGCCATTGATTTAGTTCAATGGATGTAATCGTTTGATATTATTAATCAATATGGGCACGCACGATCGCTTATGAATTTCTAGTGCACACGAATATCACCCATATTTCTATAGCCTACGGGTGGTAATAGCGTCTACAGATTGTAGTTCATTTAAGTACATAGGTAATTTGTTTTGTATAGTAAGCTGTAATTGACGCGGACCCCGTTACGAATATTGTATAGATCTTAGCAAAAGCTAATTATCTGTATCAAATAATATAACATGAAGAATATATTTGAATCCGGCTCGAAGGACCATTTTTTGTGAGAAAACTTCTATAGGCGCTTTTGAGGGCTTTTGGTAGGGAAATTTTTTATGGCTTCGCATCAACATGCGAGGGTTTAAGGTGTATGTACAGCTAATGTTTATGGTATACCTATAGAGTCAGAGTACCGAAAGATGTGAAAATCAAATTAATCTGTTAATCATTTTGTTTATATGTTTTTTTAATATAAACTTCAGATGGTTGTTGTTACTTTTAAGGACTAAATTGGAACGTCTCGTATCAGTACATTTTTTTGTCCAAGGTCGTCCACACACTTCAAACCAGAACGTGGCAGCGCTTAACACTGATTAGGCAAAAATAGATATTGCAGCAGTTCATGAGCGATTGTGCCTATATTTTTTTAATATTTTTTTTTATCCAATGAGCATTTTGGGGTTAACTCAAGTTGCACGCGTCCAATGCATTCTCTGATAGTGCACTAATTACCTGAGTAGGTTATGCATCATCCTTATTTACTTACATTATTTAATTTTAAACATGTATGTACAGTCCTTAATTATGTTATCTTATGTATGTAATAATAATAAAAAAGTTTCAAATGTATCATAAATCATAAAAAGTATATTAAATTCTTTATTTAGGCCGGTTCTAGTTTACAAATATAATAATATAACGCTTTCTACACTCATAGCCCCACATTAGGATCTCCTGTGCTATGGGTGCCATGGACACATAATGACGAATACATAAACACCCAGACCCAGAACAGAAATATAAACTCTGTCTGTTTGGCCGGGGATCGAACCCGGGACCCACTGCGTGTCAGACCAATATGGTGA
>MOOZ01000547.1:251043-263763 GCA_002930495.1 Cecropterus lyciades | reverse complement strand
TTCAAATCGGACCAGTAGTTCCTGAGATTAGCGCGTTCAAACAAACAAACTCTTCAGCTTTATAATATTAGTATAGATTACGCTAAGAACAACAGGAGCGGTGCACCAATGAAGAATGTTTCAAATGCGGGAGTTTTTTTCTAATGAGAGCTTCCGCTGCATGCGCTGCGTTTATGCTTTATATGGCAAAACATTTGCCGGGTAAGCTAGTAATATTATAAAGGAGGATGTGTATTTGTTTGTTACTCCTTCCTGAAAAAACTACTGGTCGAATTTAGCTGAAATTTGGCACACAGGTAACTTATGACCTGGGTTAATACATGATATATTCATTACCATGGTAAACGTGACCGAAGCGGACGGAACCGCGGGAATAAGCTAGTTATTTACATAAAAAATATAGCCTACAATGGAAGCATCAGGTGATCTACGTTTAGTTAGTTTCTGCTATAGTACATAAAACACTGAATAGATTTTTTTTTGTTAAGTACAACGCATTTCACTTTATTATTATTTTGCTTATAACGTACCTATTGACAATCATAAGAATAAAATAGATGAAAAAGTAGATATCTGTTTGTTTCCTGAAATTATGATTTTATTTTTATAATTAAATCGGTGAAAGTACGGTGACGGAAAACATCGTGAGAAAAACCGACACACCTGAGAGTTCTTTAAAAACTGCTCAAAGGTGCGTGAAGTCTACCAATTCGCACTTGGCCAGGTGAACTATGGCCTGAAACTCTCTCAATCTGTGAGTAGACCCGCGCCTAGCAGTGGGACAATAATAGCTCGACGGTTATAATTAAATCTGTAAAATGCATATCTTTCCGGTCATTAATTTATTTGTGAATAATGAAGGCGGTAGAGCTCTTTGTGGTTCGTCTCCGGAAGCACCACCGCCACATCTTTCTGCCTAACAACAGCAGTGTTATGCGCTGTTGTGTTTGGTTTGAAGGGTGTGGTAAGGGAGGCATACTTTTCCGAGGCATTCCATTTTCGTCCTCAGCTGTCAGCAACGCATCTGTGGCTAACCTTAGGTGTGACTTTGATTTTACCTGGGGTTGATTACAGATGTCCATGGGCAGCAGTAGCCACTTACCATCAGGTGGGCTGCATGCTCGTTTGCTGCTGCTGCCGTACTATGAAAAAAGTTTTTTGACTCCCTTATGTGTGAAACTACAAAAGTAGAATTTCCTGTAGTCTTATATTACAATGTATTTCAAGCCACACTGTCGGCTATAGTTATCTACAAGAATGGAGGTGTTCTATAGCATTTTCCACTACATTGCTCCAATGCGGAGTGTCTTTAATTCTACCTGGTAAAATATTTACAAGGATAGGTTTTTTTTCTAGATAACTTTCTTATTTTGTTACTCAAGTATGTCAGAGTAATTTAACTTTTATATGTTACAGTGAATCTATAATACGCATTACATTTGTAAACTAAGTACAAATGATAAGAAAATCGAATAAATCATTATTATAAACAAGATTACCATTATCATCACAACTGTCAAATATGTTTATTATAAAATATTGAAAAAAAAATTAAGTAACAACTAATAATTAAACTAAAATTAAAATTAAAATCGCTTGACAAATCTGACGACAGAGGCTTTTAATCAGATTGAAGTAGTAAACGAGCATCCAGGGCACCTGATGGTAAGTGCTGACTACCTACCACCCTGCTTAACATAAGCAAATTCATCATAAACAAGGATTCTATCTGAAGTCGATCACAGATTAGTTGCTACTCCCGAGTACTAAGATTACCAGATATATAAGTGAGTTTGTTTGTTTGAACGCGCTAATCTTCGAAACTACCGGATCGAATTATTCTTGTGTTGAATAGTCCATTTATTGAGGAAGGCTATAGGCCATAAAACATCATGCTATGTTTGTTTTTTTTATTATGTACGCGGGTGAAACCCCGTAGTACAGCTAGTAAACATAGATAAATAAAACACATATTCTAGACAACTATTGTCCACCTAATCGCACTTATGTGCTAAATCAGTAGTGATGCCACCACTGATAAGTTTCACCACAATAGCTGACCGTTACTCGCTATTGAAAGCGGTTATCCTGCTAATGTTAGAGGATTATCTCCGGTGTAATTGGATGAGCCATTGTCGCTAATTAGTCAGAGGATGCCACAGATGTCGTGTCAACCTAAATCAATTGCAACTGCTCCTGGTTAATAGAATTTGATGATGATACGGTGTAGATATGTCTATGATAATAGAAAAATACCTAAAATACAAAAAAAAAAAATTAAAAATAGAATCTGATTTATGTGAAAGCGGATTCGAAAAAACTCTTACGCGTTCAGAAAAAAACGGTAGAAAATCTTTTGAGGTTCAAAAACGGAGGCCTCGCCGCCATACCTACTTCGACCTAATAACATCAGAATTAAGGGCTGTTTTGTTCTGGGTTGAAGGACTAGTAATGAAGACCTACTTGTCCGAGGCGTCCATATAAGTCCTCAGATAACATCAGAATTAAGGGCTGTTTTGTTCTGGGTTGAAGGACTAGTAATGAAGACCTACTTGTCCGAGGCGTCCATATAAGTCCTCAGATGTAGCAACGCATCTGTGACCAATATAGTTTATTATGTCTATGGGCGGCTCTTTAATTTCTTCTATAATATAAAACAAATAAATAAAAAACACAGGTTGTAAATGATATATTTTTTAAACATTCATTTGCTGTTATTATAACTCTTTTAAGCCTGATACTACAAAATCTATAATTTAGTATGTAAATTACACTAACATTGGATAAAGTTAAATAAAACACTGTTTAACAACATGCAACTAGACATTAATTTATTAATAACAAAAATTCCAATACAGTTTGTTTATTTATTAATTCGCCTAAAATACAATATACCACGCCATTTTTTGATATTTCATAACAAAAACCCCACTTCGCTGGGTATTTTAAAACATTACCAAAAGTGGTTAACAAAAGTAGGCGCTAAATCACTCATCCGATCTTGGGGCAAATTTAATTTCATCGGTTCTATTGATAGGATGGGGTGTATTAAATTGTTCAGGATTCTATTGAATTCCCGTTTCCTTCCTGTAGCATCTTAGAGCCAGGATGATTTATTGTGGCCTTACAAAAATCTCATTTCGATAGCCCACTCGGAAATATTGTTGAAACTCGGGATGAAGTTCAAAATTGGGTTATTATAACAGCGTATTGATGTAATTTTAAAGTTATTTTCTTTGCTCTTGCTACTTTTAAAGTTTAAATTTCGGTTTATTTTGTTGGTTAGATAAACATATCTTTGTTTAGGTAGGATTTTGTTCTATGTGTATAATTTCGTGTAAGAATTCTGAGATTCTCTTTCTCTAGGAATAAAAAAAACATAAAAAGCTTTCTACACTCGACGACTACACAAACACCCAGACCCTGAATAGATCTAAACTCATCATTCAGATGGCTGTCTGGCCGGGGATTTAATCCGGGACCCACTGCGTGTCAGACCGGTATGGTGACCGCTCCACCACTTGGGCCGCCGTAATACACCATGGTAGACAATTGTGTATTGATAGAATATTTTAAGGTATAAGTAAGTGGTGCCTGCAGAGTCGAACTAAGAATATTTCTAGCGATCCTACCGAAATAATACTACAGATTTACGAGAACTTAAGTATATATTTCTTGTTTAATCTATACTAGTACAAAAAAATACCGTCACCGGACGCTTGGCAGATGTGCAACATGGTGTTCGTACAAGTAATGTACATAAAAGACAAGATTGCGACAGGAACTAAATTTAAAGCATAATGAAAATAACGCCGACTACGAACAGTACCCCGCACTCCTTTAATAGTTCCAAAAATGTATAACAGATGGCGCAAAATAAATACGGTGTGGCGATCGCCACGCCAACAATCAAGTTTACGTGCGCCTATAGATGTTTCACATCAAATTAAATTAATTTAAACTCTAACCTCTGCCTGATCACCATAAAATTTTATATATCTAAATGTTCTTTGTGGAAAACATTTTATTGTAATCCATTTATTTTTTTATTACTAAAATAGTAATCGAGCATGCGGTCTACCTGATGTGATCTAAGTGGTGACTAACTTCAATAACGTCTTTTATCTAACCCAGATAAAATTTGAGTTAAAACTGAGGTCGACTACAGATGCGTTATTAGTTTGAGGACAAAGTTAGAATTCCTCAGATAAGTATGTCTCCCTTACCACACCCTTCAAACTAAATAACCGTAGGGTGTCATTCTATTATAATTGGATAACTTTTAAAACCATACCAGCCTCATCATTGTCTTACCATCCATCCCCCTTTCGATCTCCACTGCTGGACGTAGACTTCCTCTAAATAGCGCTACTCCAACCGGTCCTGTGCCTTCTGATTCCAATGGTTTCCCGCTGCCTTCTTCTGGTCATCGGTTCACCTGGAGGCGACCTGCGCTCCTTTTCCCTAACGTGGTCGCCACTCGCGGTCCTTTCTTCCGTATCGGTTATCGGTCCTTCGAGAGTTGTAACCGAGCCATTGCCACTTCAGCTTGCTAATTTTAAGAGCTATGTCGGTAAGCTCAGTTCGCCTACGGATTTCATCGTTGCGAATCATGTCTCGTAGCGAAATTCCAAGCATAGCCTTCTCCGTAGCACGTTATCTTACCATAATTATGCTTAATTCATAATATAAAGTCTGCGAACAAAATCGCGGGTAGGAACTAGTACTATATAAGATACATTATAAACACATTTCCTTCAATTAGCGAAAGCCTACACGCGACGTTACTTAACCACGAAGCCATTACATATTAACAAATGTGGGCTAATGAGCGAAGTTCACGATCGGAAACTTCCTGATTGATCTTAAGTTATTTAACTTGATAGTTAACGCGGAGGGAGGAACGGAATGGACTGCTAATAGGCAGAATTTTTTATGGGAGTAAAAGTAATCTTAGCACTGGACTGAATTAGCTGAAAGTAACTTTGTTAAAAATACTGAAAGAAAGTAAGCGACTGCCTTCAGTTGCCTATATCACCCTGCAACTAAGATGATTCCGATGATATGTCATAAATCAAAATTCGTTAAGCCGTTTGGGCCGTGGCCCAAACGGCTGTAGCCAAAATGGACATACATATATACACACACAAACATACGCTCGAAATAACTCTCCTTTTGACGAAGTGAGGTAAAAATGTGAAATTTTGGTAGGTAATTTAGATTTCACCTTGCAAAAAAAAATTAATAGAGACTCATCGTTACACTTAAGTTTCTTCAGAAAATATTAAAAATAAACGCTTGACATTGTTGGAAGAACAATACCGAAATTATAATGCATGAGGAAGCGTATCCCTGTTAAACATACGAGTAGGTCTAATTTCTTCACTGTCCACATCATTCTGATATCCCTGATATGGTGATCAGGAATATCAGAGTAATGCTTTTGCTCTTGTAAGCTCGCAAGCGAAATAACACGGATTCTTCGGAAAGATTTCAGTCTTATTACCATATCAAATCGCGTTGCTTCGACGCCATAATCGATTTAAATCAACACTACCCATAGAAAAACAATAAATATGTTTAATATGAAAATTAACAGTAATGTAATAAATGTGTTAAGAAAATGAAATATCTTTAGTTTGTGTAGGCCTAAGTGCCCAAATCAACTGTCAGTAACAATGTATTCTTGAAAGGTAGAACGTGGAGTCGAACTCTTTGTGGTTCGACTCCAAAAGCATCATCGCCACACCTATTTTTGCCTCTTAATAGCAGTGTTATGGATTGCTGTGATCTGGTCTGAATGATGTGCTAAGGGTGATATACTTATCCGAGGCGTTTCAATTTCATCCTCAGGGGTAGCAACGCATCTGTGGCTAACATTAGGTAAGACTGATATAATCTGGGGTTGATTATAGATGTCCATGGGCGACAGTCGGCCATTACCATCAGATGGACTGCATGCTCGTCAGTTACTTCCATATTGTAAAATCCTTACACTACCACCCGATTGGAACACCGAAGATTGGAAAATCCGACAAGAAACTCAGCCGATTTGTCTTTTTTCTTTGTATATTTATCTTTTTTTTTATACCAACTTGTTATTAAATCTATTATTAGGGTAAGCCGTACCTACTCGTTATGCATGTCAAACAGTTTTAACAGACGATTAGAGGCAAGGCCGTCGCGTGTCAGACGCAATCAAAGTAATTATGTACTTGCGACTGTTTTGACCGCCCGATAGATACAGTAAGGTCGCGTGAAATGAATAGAATAATAAATGTTTTGTTACATAATATTTATGTTGAGGGTCGCTTGAGTTGACATTGTTTGTTAATGACATTATTTTCTCTTTTATCGTAATTATTTTACGACCCTCGTGTACAACTATCTGACATCCATCTGAATGAGGAATTTAGATTTCAGTACAGTGTTCTGGATAACATTTTTATAATTTATGACACTTCTTTTTAGTTAAAATGTAGGACATGAATGGTGTCTTCCTGCAAATTTAGTATAGTAACATGGATATGGTGTTCTGGATAACATTTTTTATAATTTATGACACTTCTTTTTAGTTAAAATGTAGGACATGAATGGTGTCTTCCTGCAAAGTTATTTATCAAATGTGTCCAACGCATGGTCATTCGGCGCATAGATATGAATAAATGTATATTTGTATGTAATAAAATGTATATACATACGTGTTTAATAATGATAATCCGATTACAACCATTGCGTGAAATAGTTATTTCGAACAAATTGCATGTATGTTTATGAGCATTCAAGTACCATTAAGAAGCTTATGATTTTGATTTTAAACGAAATTACAAATTTCAAAATAATAAAATTATGTAATTTTCAACTAACGATTACGTTTTTTAAATAAACATTACTCTCTTTTGAAAGAACTTGTGAACACCCGAATAATATTTTGAAAATATTAAGAAAAAAAACCTTAATGTAAAACAAAAAATCTCTATTTTTAGACGAGATTTACGAGAAACGATAATATAAATCTTGACGCTGAACTGCATCTGGATTAAGACGTCGATACGTCTGGAGCAGAATTTATCTGCGTCTAAACAAATCAGTTGCCTACCGGAAACTATTCGTCTCAGCTCGTGCCATTACATCGTCTCCTACCTCCAGACTGCATCTAATGGAAAACTAAATTGGCAAGCAAAGCAATTCTTTTACAGATTCAGTTTCAACCAATATTATTCTAAGGAAACCATTACGTGTAGTCTCTGAGTTACACGCTTGTGTTCTTTGTTTTCAAAAAGTTTAGCAAGAATATCAAAATTTACATTTCGCTCTTGTATGTTCCGTCTGCAAGATCGTATACTGAATGCAACATTTGGAGTCGTAGTGCCGTATCAAATCGCTGTCCTATGAAGCAATATCAACTCGCAGAGAATAAGGATCACCACAGAGAACAAAAAAAAAGTGTAAATAAAATAATTGATAAATCAGTTCAGTAAAAGAAAATAAAACCGGGCAAATGTCGGACCATTATGTAAAAAACGGCAAAAAGTTATGTTTGTTGTATGGGAGCTCCCCTTCAATATTTATTTTATTCAATTTTTTTAGTTGTTATAGCGGCAACGGAAATACATAATCTGTGAAAATTTCAACTGTCTAGCTATCACAACCGTGATAGCTAGACAGTTGAAGTCAGGAACCCCTGAGATACAGCCTGTTGACAGACAGATAAACGTGTCTTAGTAATAGGGTTCATTTTTAACCCTTTAGGTAAGGAACCCTAGTATTGTGGCGACCTCCTGAAACACATCAAGAGATCCACTACGTTCTGAATCACGCTATCCATAACATGCATATAAACAAATTCCGAACTGAGAAGGAGAATGACGGAGCAAGACCGCTCTCCAGGCATGATCTACTACCCTGGCCTCTGCCAAATGATCATGTCGTTTACACGTGTCCTACATCTTTGAATTGAACTTGTTCATTATAATTAACATTTACAGTGACATAAAAACAATCCTGAAGATAGTTATCGTGATATTACCTATGTTCAAATTATTTATCGAAACATTCCATCAGCAATATAATGATACAACGACCTTGCGTAGTCAAATTAAATCTTTATTGATAGAAGTATAATATAAAAGGCAATTTCGACTCACTGACTTATATATCAACTACTGTAACTAGAAATTTGGAATTTGGTACAAGGGTACCTTTTATGATGTAAATAAGCAATAAGGAAGGATTTCTGGAAATTTAACCCCCAATGGGATTAAATAGGGGTTGATAGTTTGTATGAAAGTCCGCCAATTTTGTAGCAAGCTTTTTTTTTCTTTATAGCACAGAAGTAGCAAACGAGCATGCAGCCCATCTGATAGTAAGTAGCTACTGCCGCCCATAGACATCTGTAATCAACCCTAGGTAAGATCAAAGTCTCACCTAAGATTGGCTATAGATGCGTTGCTACCCCTGACGACTAAGATGGAATGCCTCGGAAACGTATGTCTCCCTTACCAAACCCTTCAGACCAGAACACTACAGCGCATAACATTGCTGTTATTAGGCAGAAATAGGTGTGGCGGTGGTACTTCCGGAGTCGAACCACAAAGAGCTCTACCACCTTCGAAAAAGCTCTATGAAACTTAGTATTTGGCTATCTGTCTTCGCGTACGAAGTCGCGGGCTAGTAGAAGTATATACTTTGAAAATAACTTCTGTTTGTGATTTCTTAACACAATTTAATTAAAGTAAGTTTTTCATTATAAAACATTCAAATACTTTTTAATCTTAAAATGCAGTAATACAATAATAAAGTTGGTAAATGGTATACTGAATCTATGCCTTTAGAACGAGCTCATAACGTTTCCTTAAAACAATAATTCTAAAGTTTTCACCCATCATTGCATAGTGCAAGATATGGCTGAAAACGTAAACTTGCAATACGTAAACAATTATTAAACACATAAAACATAAACGCTTTCTACGTTACGTCTACGTCTAAGAGCACAGGCGGGCATACTGCAACTTCAAAGAACTAGACAGACTTATATTTATAAAACAGACTATCTGCCTTACAAATCGTAATATGCGTCTCAGAGCTCAAACATCCCCTCCGGAAGCGATACACTCATATAACTATGTGCTATTAGGGGTAAAAGTTCCATGGCATTATCTTTCATACAACCGACCCCCAATAAATTGTACGTCGCGACGAGAATTAGCATTCGTACCACGCCTCGCGGCTAACGTGCATTTCTACTGCAGAAGTGTGTTTTTGACTTTGAATAACATCATGGGTTTTCGTTCAGGCCGCTTATTACCCGACTGCGTCAGGATGGTAACGTTTTTCAAGCGTGTGTAAGTATGTCCATTTCTTTGGTACGCGCTTCAGCTCTAAGGGCTTGTCAAATCGTCTCAGTTTGCAGAGTTACATAGCCTATATAATTAAAAAATGGCGCCTGCATATAGGGGAAAAGGGCTTATTATTATTACGACAATGTGTGTATCAAATGAAAATATAATACTTTAATAAAGTTACTTGACTATAAAAATAAACTCATATAATAATTCAATATATATAAAAATAAACAAAAAAAATCGGTTCAAGTCCGGTCATGTTACGTAGTTATTAGTAATTAAGTAGTTCGAACTAAAGAAACAGTTTTATTGGGGGAATGTGAAATGAAAACCTATTCGTCACTTAAAAATTATCACTATGAAATTATGTGAATATGAATGAAAACGTTTGTATGCCTGTAAGTAAAGCACTTACAAACGAAAAATCGCCAATTGGCGTCACGTATGCGTGCAGTAGCTCGTACACGTTGTAGGCTTCTACGTCAATCAAGTGTCAAGAGAAAAGGATTCTTGATTACTAAGATATACCTTTATTAGGTACTAATATAAGTTGACATTGAAGCAGTATGATAGATTATAGTTTATGCCATCTAAACAAGAATGCCATAATAGCAGTCGGGTTTTTGTAATAATAGATTTTAAACGCTCCTCAATATAAAAAAAAATATTAAAATATAAATATTTTTGGAATGGTCTATTTACTAAAAGCTAGTATTATACGATTACATTTCATATTCATATTGCCGTGTTATTTTTAAAAAGTCGCGCCTCCTCTCCCAGATTTTCCCTATTTACCGGCGACATAAAAAAATAAGGCACGAGAAATGGACATATATATATACAAACATACATACATACGCTCGAAAAACATTACTCTCCATCTGGCGCAGTCGGGTAAAAATACAGCTAGTGAAATTTTTTTACAAAATGTTATTTTTTTTCAATAATTAACAATATGGTTTTTATTATTGAATAAACATTAAATTTTACCTGAGTTTCAACTGACAAAATAACAAGTAAAATTTTAGTATAGTAAATATATGTATTAGCGTAGAAATCACTTTTTCAACTTCATTATTTATGATCATTACCAACAATCCGTCTTAGAATTCGTAATAAAGAAACTCGCAGTTGCTCATTCATAACTCATTCTATTAACAATTCTACAATCAAGCAGAATCGGCCATTAGTTTGTCTGTCCCGTCGCCAATTTACATTCGCCGACGATGCGTTGCGATAAATCTCGCACACCACGATAGTGCCTTCAGAACGTCTCCGTGCCGTCAGAAATGGAATTCGCATGGCATGGAATTATTGCGGCAAAGGAATTCCCATTCCAGCATGTTTACTTTTGAAATGCAAACAAAGATATAGCGTTTTTAGGGTTCCGTAGCCAATTGGCAAAAATCGGCACCCTTATAGATTCGTCATGTCTGTCTGTGTGTCCGTATGTCACGGCCACTTTATTCGGAAACGATTAAGACAACAGAGTTGAAACTTGATAGGAAACTGTACTCTGTAAACCGCTTTCAGAATTATGTACCAAAATAAAAAAAAATATTTTAAGGTTGCATAAATAGAACTGAAATTCAAAAAAAAATCATCTTACGTATACGTGTGGGGGGGGGTGTCTGTATAGAAAGATCTTCAAAAATGACATTGAGGTTTCTAAAACCATTTTTTCTCAAAGTCGATTATCTGAGAGTTAAGCCATTTCAAAACGGTAAAATGTACGGTACTTGTTTTCAAAATAGTAACAATAGTATCATTCATAAAAGCCTTATACAATTCCGACTGGTTTATATACGCAAGTACTGAATGCAGTAATTGTCAACATGGTCCGAAGTCCAATCCGCTAATAGACAGTTGAAGGGTTAACAAGTATATTTGCTTGTTGTCTCTTGTATTTGTCATCTATGAATGACGTATTGTATACAAGTGTATATATTATATAATAATATCATAATTATGATAAATAGTTTGCCCGTTCATTGCAATATATGCTCGTGCTGCTATTCCGCTGCTTTGATAAAATATCTGCACGATTCAAAATTTATCAATTTAAAGTTGAAGATACATTTTTATCCAAATTCAAATATTTCTAATCAATTAAGTTTAAATGTTTATTATTTTGAATCTTGGAAAGATAAAGACAAAAGCATTTCTGAGTTATATATGATAGTGATTAGTCAGATCAACAAAAGTAATGTAGAAATACATATAGGTGATTTAACTAAAACTGGTGTAAGGATAGCTGAACATATACTTAATAAAACTCCATCTTGACTGACAGACAACGCATAACTTAAGAATGGCACAGGTGTGTCTAGAAGCGTAAAATTTTGCTCAGGAGTTCCTCATATAACCTAGATGAAGTAAAGAGAAAGATTTAGTAAAATCCAACTCTGAGGAGGCGAAATATAGAATGAAACTTTCGTTTATAAGAAATTATATTATTTCAAATTATGTAATTTCCATATAAGGGCGAAGGAAGTTTAATACGGAATGCAAGTTACATTCTATTGTTGCCTGCTCATAAGGGAACACAAAAAATATTTTGGGTGGTTAATAATAGCAGTTTCAGGAGATGTTGTGTTAAGGTTTGAACGGTTTGGTAAGGGAGACATACATATCCGATTTCAAACTTAGTCCTCAGCAGTAGCAACATATCTGGGGATAACCTCAGGTAAAACTCTAATCTTATCTGGGATGGATTAGAAATGTCCATGGGCGACAGGAGCCACTTACCATCAGGTGGACTGCATGCTCGTTTGCTACTTCAAGATTTCAACTTTAACAAACAAAAGTGTATACGTAAGTAAGTACGTTTAGAAAGACAACACACATGTGAAAAGCGAGATAAGTTTTGAACATTTTTGTTTTATCAAGTAACCAAAAGAAGTGAATTCAGCTTTTTTACCCTGAACATCACATGATGATAATATGGTTTTATACTTAATCCAAGAATCCTCTCGAATAAGTATCCGTTACATCGAAATATTCGAGCCAGGAAATGGACATACGATCCAAACACACCCTCCATGCGAATAAGACCACATGTCGCTCAACCCACACAAATTTCGGAAACATGGCCCGCTTGTAAGTAATTCGTTGAACAAACTTAGTTCTAGGTCTTCTATGCCTTTGAATTCGAAGGGTCAAACCCGTGTAAGGTCAACAAATGGTAATTTTAGGTATGGTATATTTGAGACCCAAATAACTTTTGATTTGATTTTGGTATTTATTGTACTGTTGACTGATTGTTTCGTCTGTCTGAATCATTATGATAATCGATGGCGGTAGAACCCTTCAACTCCTGAGGTGTCATCGCCTTATATTTGCTTAATAATAATAACAGCAATGTTGTTTTTGAAGG
>MOOZ01000547.1:210056-220760 GCA_002930495.1 Cecropterus lyciades | reverse complement strand
TGCAAAAATGCCTTGTTTTAGATGAATAAATTGGTATAAAATAAAATTATATCATATCATACATATGAATTATTGATATTGATTTTCCAAATGTGTTTCCTGTGCGGAGGTTAAAAAAAAACAAACGGTTTTGTTTCACTCACACCTTATGACATGCTAATTGACGTAAATGAGTAAGTTGTAGAGTAATCGGCTTTTACTTTAGCCCGGCTTCCATGCTTTCTCGATACACTCACGCGCACAGCTGTGCTGTGCGCGTGCGTACTGCGTTATGTGACGATTTATACCAATTCGCACACCCCGTGAGCCGCATTTAGGAACTTTGTTCCAAAAATCAAAAGGAATGGGATGGTGGGACTCCTTAGCATAATATTTCTATGTCAGATTTATTATTATTTTCAATGCATTATATTTCTAAGTATTCATATTTGTAACAATCAGTGTTTCTTAACTACAATAACATGTAATGTATTTACTCTTTATATATTTAAATTTTTTATAGAGGACACAAACATGTTTTATCAATATGCGAATATAACTGGTATATAATTTTTGATGAGTTATTGATGTATACACTGCTATTCCTAGTGTAGTAGTGGTATGTGTGAACAGGATTTGCCGATTTTTTGGTAGATTGTAACAGGATTGGAAAAATTGTAATAGATTGTTCGGAGATTAATGGAAAGTTAGATTAAATACGTTAACGTAAAAATACGTACGGCTTTAATGCGTCAGAATCGTTGGACATTTATTCACAGTACCTTTTATACAATAGAATTTTTAACCACAGGACTTTGACAGCGAAGTAATAGTTTTATTATTACATCACTACTTTTAATTTACAACTACGAACCATTTTTTTAAGTGAAACTTAGAATCTTTGTGATCTGCAACTCGATGAAACGAAATTCGTTACGAAAATAATTGTGTAGAAAGTAGTTGTATATGTTTTAAACAGAATATATAATCACTCTATACTAACATATAAAAATCGGATGGTGTCTGTTTGTGTGTTACTCAAGAACTACTGGTTCGATTTTCATTATTTTCATGGATGTAGCTTCTCACTGATCCGATTTACATTATTTTTTTCATGGATTTAACTGATCAGTCTATAGACTATTTTTGATTTCGATATTTTTTACTATTTAACGATGGCGACTATATATTTTTTTGTTTGTAGTACATCAACTTCGCTTATGAAATTGATGAAATTGGGCAGAGGTTTTAAATATAACGAGTTTAACTAAATAATAAATTAAATTAAATATTACAGCGCGAATACACACTCCCGTCAGAAGTACAGAAACCCTGCATACGTTAAAATTAATTGACGGGCCCTTTAACCAATATAATTGCACGTTGACATGTTCATACGGCTTGAACAAGCGTCGTTAATTTCGTATGCGTTTACTGAGCCCGAACCCTTTGAAGGAGGTTTATTCTGTACGCGTTTCGGAAGTTTCGGATGGATAGGTTACATTTGACGTGTCAGACATGGGCCGGGGTAGACAAAACTATATTTCTATATACAATGTGTATAAACATACATATATCTATCCTAAGACGGTCGAGCAGACACGCGTCGTGCCTGACTTCAGTAATAGTACCTATAGAAAAATATGACTTTGTCTGACACGTTCAAAGTATGTAGACGTAAATGAGTCTAAAAACAATTGTTAAATTATTCATTGCATCGGAATACGTACAGATCTATACTTATACTTATATTATATATAATTTTATTAAAGCATTGGAATTTATTTGCTTGGTAGAACGCACTAATCTCGGGAACTATTGGTTCGGTATTGAAAAAATATTTTTATGTTGAATAGTAAATTTATCGAGGAAGACTTTAGGTTATATAACATCACGCTATGACTAATAAGAGTGGATCAGTTAAAGAATATAGTATAAGTTGTAAAATCGTTATTCGTCTCCGAAACAGCTATCAATACGAAAATTACAAATATCCGAATCTTTGGACGAAAATACGAATTTACCAGAGTAGACACTCACACATAACGATAAATTCGAACAACCCCTGTTTTGTACCCCACTTGTAGGGCCCCCGCAATAAGTCAAGCCCTGAACAAAGATGAAGGGACGGACCCCTTGGTAGCGGATCATTCTGTTTCGATTTGATCGTGAAATTGCACTGTCTAAGGTGCTTTGGTATTGATTTTTAGAAATTGAAAGATCCTTTGACTTTTAAGAAAACTCGAACCGCATAATATTTAAACGACATGGCGATGCCAAGAAAATGGTCACATAGAAAAAAATAAACGCTTTCTACACTCATAGACCCACAGTAGGATTTTCTCTTGTGTCGTGGGTGCCATGGACACACAAACCGAATATAGAAACACCCAGACCCAGAACAGAAATCTAAACTCATCATTCAGATGTCTGTCTGGCCGGAGATCGAAAGCGGTACTCACTGCGTGTCAGACTGGTATGGTGACCGCTTAGCCACGCGGGTCGTCAAATACATTTCAAATAATGAAGTAAAAACAGCTTGAGAACTAAAACTAAAACTGACCTAAACAAGATGTGACCAGACGGCTACAAAGGTATTAATCAAAATCAAAATCTGATTAAGACCGATTCCTAACACATTTCTTAGTAAGTAAGTTGAGTTGAAGGTACTTTGACGTCAAAGAACGTATCTGTGAACGTAACTCTGATGTACTAAAATTTAAGCGAACCCTAGATATCCCAAGATGTTTGACCCTAATCGTAAGTAAGATGACCTAAACGACCTAAGGATACCTAAATAAAGCTGATTACAAACAGGTATGTTCCTGCCTCAGAACTCAATTAAAACCCCACAGTAGTATATTACAGAACATATCAAGCAATTACTGTTGATACAGAAATCTTAATAATATTACAAATGGGAAAGTTTACATTACGCAAAATTGACTGGTATCCGACCACTTCACTGAAATTTGGCCAATCAGTTAATGACGTCGATTAAATTATACAGTATCGTGGTAAATGTGACTGAAGCGGTCGGAGCGAGAAAAACCTAGTATAACATAATATTATAATCTACGAGGACAAGATAATAACATAAAACGCAACGTAAAATTTTACCACACAAAATAAAACGAAGGAAGACTGAATTAAATCCTAATAATGGTCGAAATAAACTTAATAGTTTTTCCAATGTGCGTAAAATACATTATAAACCACATAAAACTACAACATTGCACTTCTATAAGGCCATAAAATCCAAAACCGGTGAAAGTGAAAGACTATAAAAGTTTACAATGGCCACCCGTACAGAGTTTTATGACATAACTTTAGTCAAAAGCAACAATGGTAAAATAAATAAAATAAAAATCATTTCACGCATGCTCCTTGCAGTCACTTCTTGGAAAGTTATGTATGAAATATTTAAGGATATGTAAGTCTGTAATTACAGTGATTCACTTTTTGTCGACTTAGGATAAGTCTAGTGAGGGCAATAAAAATGTACGTAGAAAATATTTCTGCAACCAAGTTATCATTTACGCGTGACAGGAAAATTAATACTTGCAATTGTAATCATCATAACAGGACAAACATAAAAATAAATAATAGTTTAAAAAACTTAAATAACACGGTTTTGAAACGCTCTGAACGAATCTTTTTCTTTTTTTTCTATAAGTTAGAAAAATAGAGGGATGAGAAAAAAATTGTAGTAAAAATGCGTGGGGTGTTAGAAGGTTATCATTGTCATTATAAAATATTTTTAACATCCTCACGCTTTTTTACGATAAATCCATTTTTTTATCTTATAGAAAATTATTTTAGAACTTTTTAATTCAACTTGTTTCAAAGGTTTTTTAAGTTTTTCAAACTATTATTTATTTTCTACTTTTTAGTTGACGTAGTTACAAAAGGATGATTTCTTTTTTAGCTTTTTAAAACATTTTTTCTTTTTTAGTCCTGTCGATGATAATTTTATTGCAGGGAAAATTGATTTTTAGCGCATCATGTGTATGAAAACAGCTTCTCTGTTCACAAACCCAAATACTAAGTCACATTCAGCGTGCACCAAAATTGGAGGACTTTCATACAAACTTTTATCTCCTATTTAACCCTTATAGGGCGGATATATAAAGAAATATTCTATATTTCTTTATATATTATTGTATTCTCATCGGTCCTTGATAAGCATGCAAAGTTTCAGCTTAATCCGATGTTTCAAAGTGAGTAAAATTCGCGTTCAAAAATTCCGTTACAAACATACATAGATACGACCGAAGCAAATAAAAGTGTGTTAAAAATGCATTGGAGATATACCTGATATAGAAAATACATTTCAGGCATGAGGAGAAATGCCATAGAAGAATAAAATGTTAGAAGTGCACTTGATTCCGTGGTTGAAATTTTAAATATGTTTAAGAGCAAAAATAGTGCAATATTCAAGACAAGAGACACGCAATCGTCTAGACAGTCGTATTAGTGAGATTCCGGTTAAACAATGTAGCCTTGTAGTTCTATCTTAAAATTGTTTAATTATGTAATTATGGTTTTCTGTACGTATTTTTTTCTGTCAAACGAGGCATTGACTGTTTGTAGTAGATTGAATTACATCATTTACAATATGGGGCAAAATTATGACATCAATTATTGTTAGTGACGCAACATCCGGCGCGTTACATCCTGCGCAAACGCATGCTAATATTTTACCCCAACGCAATCAACATATTAAGCGAAAAAAATACATGCATATTGCTTTATGATTTACCTTTAACGTTTGACGATTTTAACTCAAGAATATTGTACCTGAAATCAAAAATTAATTGTTATTAATATGAATTAAAGACATCATAGTAAAAGAAAGATACATAAAACCTGAAATAATAAAAAAACTAACTAATCTTAAATGATGATTGATTTATCTTAATAATAAATTAGCACAGTAGTAAATGGAATTTAACAAAATAGGTATAGTTAGGTCAAAGTGTCGCCTAATGTTAACCACAGATGCGTTGCTACCCCTGAGGACTAAGATGGTATGCCTCGGAAAAGTATGTCTCCCTTACCACACCCTTCAGACCAGAACACAGTAGCGCATATCGGACACAGGCACAGCGCATAGGTGTGGCGGTGACGCAAAGTTGTTGTCGAGATATCATTAAAAACTTTGGTGAGCCCTAAAGACAATCTTAAAATACCTCCAAATGTATGCAACGCAGTGGCTCCGGGAGGTCAAGGGTAAAATATAATTATTACTTGTTCTCGTTCGGAAAACTATTTTAATAAATAATAAAGTCTACAGCATTCCTCAATAAATAAACCATAAAACGTTATATATATTTTTTTAATCGGATCAGTAATTCTAGAGATTAGAGCGTTGCAACAAACAGTCTCTTCCGTTAATAATATAGATAGATAGATATTAGTATATATCAGACATAAGCATGCAACACTCGTATCAAAGGAAGAGCAGGAGAAAGTAATAATAACATTTATGAATAAATCACGCACGATAATAACAACAATGATAAATAAACATTACAGAACAATCACAGTCCATTCAGAACAATTACACGCGCGCTCCCGGCGTGGTCACGATGCACCAGCCTTGAATATGTAATGTATTATTTATTTAAATATTGCTCGTCTGGCCTTACTGGATTCAATTTTATAAAAACACGATTTAGAATAAAGATCGGGATAACTTCTAAAACTGCATCTAGCATAGTTAAAATAAGTTCACATTAGACTTCATTCAACCGGGAGAAAACAGAAAAATAAAAAGAGAGATCAAAATAAAAGATACTTAGAGTGAAATTACTGCAATAACTGATGATTGTAAAGTTGTTAACAAAAATGTTATGTTCAACAATCTTTCATTAATTACATCCTTAATCACATGAAGCACTAACGAATATAAGAAAATAATGTTTCGAAACAGTAATACAACCTCAAGAGTATGTACAGATTTTCGAAAAATGATTATTAAAGCACACAGGAACGCATCTGCGCGCGTGGAGGAAATAACAGGTGTCCCTAAAAACACCGTTCAAAACAAGTTTTTATCGAACCCTCTTCCAAACATGACATCTGTTACAGCTACACTCCGCTGTTTATTCTGATCAATCCCAACGCTAGTTGGAATTGGACAATACCTTTTTATATAATTTAAGTAGCAAACAGGTATTCTGTCTATTTGATGTTTAAATGTCATGTTAATAACTGAATCACTATATGCTGAATATGGATAAATTGTACGTTAATCACAAAACCGTTAATCAAAACACAAGGTAAAAATGAAAATAAAAAGATAAGAAAAGTAAGACTGCGCTGCTAAAACAGCGTTAGTAATATTTATACAAATAAGCAGATGTATTTTGCACGCTTAACATATTTGCTTCGCTTTGCCGATTAAAAGATGCAAAATGTCACAGTTAATTAATATATAATTAATCAAATATAAACCAAAAAACAAAGTCTAAATTTATCACACTAAAGGAAGATCTTGAAATAGATAAAGGTGTAAAATATTTAAAACCTTTCCTAGAACTTTCTTCCTCTTTCAAGAGATACATTCTGAAGCTCAAATGCTTATTATGTTTATATATTCCAAGAAATAATGTGTCCCGTACTTCTAATAGTGTTCTGGGAAATCTAGCTTCTTCTTTGTAATTCGTGCAATAGGAAAACATAACAATTTCGTACGATTCGTATCCAATCCACCCATAGAGCTTTAGTGGCGCAGGATAATCATTATTCAGGTCAAATTCAATGAATTTACAACTATCTATGTGTGGTCCCTAGGCACCTACTCTGGCCTAGTTCCAATTGCCTGTTTATTTATTGGCCTTGAGACCTCGTAGTTTGCCGAGTGGCTAATTGAATTTCATAATGACGATACTACGAAACTTTACCCGTATGTTTTAACAAAATTTCATATGTTTCACATGGTTCGCGTTAATTCTAAAACTAATTTATAGTTTACTGGCTGTCTGTGATGTACCACGCGCAAAGGATAATATAAACATCTTTTAATTTTAAATTGAATCCCTGTAGGGGTGCAATATCAAAAAATCATTACTTTGTGTCTACGTTGTATAATAAATTGACTGCCCAAATTTCATGGTACTAACTTTAGTAGACCGCTTAGGTCATAATTACCACGCCAATGAGTATTCTGTGTTAATACAGGTCTTTGTGACTAATCGAGGCAGTAGTTTTTGCGTAAAAGACTATTTAATATAAATATACTTTCTTACTAACTTTCTCTTTTATAATATTAATAAGAAGTAAAATGTAGATACATAGATAAAAAACAGAGTATATGAAAAAGATTCGATACAGTTAGAAATAATATTTTTAAATGGCTTGACCTGGATAAGGTAAAGAAATCTACCTAACACAATATTCTACACGAATGCAACCTTAATTAATCCTACAGTAAGTTAGCGGAGCTAGCTATTTAATATTTAGAACGATTGTGGTACACTCGGTTTGAGAAAACATAGCTGCAAATTTCTGTCTAGAATTTCTAGAAATGATAAACGTCTCAAAGCTTTTGAGATTTAAGACCTCCGGATTACAAAGCCTGTGTTGTCTGACTTAACTAAAACAAATAATAATGTTGTAGAACAAAAGGAAAATAACAGTGATTCTAAACAAAATAACATGTAAGAACTTAAGAATCAGTGTTTTTAAATAGACATTATTTACCCGACTCCATCAGAGGGTACTGTTTTTCACGGATGTAAGTATGTATATATATATATATATATATATATGTTTGTATGTATGTCTATTTCTTTGGCTGGCGCTACAGCCCAAACGGCTTGACGGATTGTGTCGTATGACGGATTGCATCATTAGAATTGTCAGTCTTGAAGGTGGTAGAACTCTGTGATTCGGCTCCGGAAGTACCACTGCCATACCTATTTCTGCCTAATAACAGCAGTGTTATGCGCTGTCGTGTTCTGGTCTGAAAGGTGTGATAGACAAAGACGGGAGACAAAGGGCGACATACTTTTCCGAGGCATTCCATCTTAATCCTCAGGGCTAACAACGCATCTGTGGCTAACCTTAGGTCAGTCTTTGATCTTATCTAGGGTTGATTACTTGCACTTACCATCAGGTGGGCTGCATACTCATTTGCTACTTCTATACTATAAAGAAAAATGGAGTGGTACATCATTTTTAAAATGGCGTATGCAATAGGGGATAAAGGGGGGGCGGGCGATTTTTTTTACTATCACAACTATATGGGTATGAAATGAAAGCTAGTAAATAGACCATTCAAAAATATATATATACTTATATATTATTAATAAGCGTTAATAAGTTAAGCGTATAATAAGCGTTAAATTAATTATATCATTATGAACAAAAAATCGTTTGAAGCAGTCGGGCTTATAGTTTTCATATTTTAACAATGTTACGAGTTTAGTAGACAGAGTTTAAAATTATGAAACAATAGATAATTTTTTGAAAAGAAACAAGTAACCTCACAATGACATGTTTCTTATGCATCTGTTGATTCTTCCGCAGTACAATTTGTTTCCAGGAAGTTTAAAGGGACTTAGTTGTCGAAGTTGGTGGAACACAAAGCGGCTATTATCGTAGTTTGCAACATTGTTACACGTCGTTGTGTATGTTTTATGAATTTCACATTTTATTTAGAGTTTTGGAACAAATGTGCCTTGATTATACGGCGTTTTGAATTTTGTAACTTCATGGTTCGACTCCGGAGGCACGAGCGTTTCATCTATTTCTCCTTTATAACGGTAATATTGTGCGCTGCAGTTTGTGTTTGTAGTGATACTTAATATTATAATCTAATGTATTCCAGTTATGTAGCGAAATTAAGTTAGAAAATTAGGATAAAATATTCTGCAATAAGAGTCTCTAAGATGAATAGTTTCAACTCAATCAGGTCCAATCGTATTAATTACGACTTTTTCCTCTTACCATAAGCTGTATTCCAATCGATTTTTCTAGTCCAATTATATTTAAAGTAAAAAGTAGTAAGAGTATTCTATGTATTGATCTATGTCATAAACTACATGTATGCTAGATGTCATTTAATTCCGATCACTAGTTTTTGCGTGAAAGAGTAAAACACATCCATCCTCACAAAATTTCGCATTTATATTAAGATCTAACGGTAAATCCCAATCCGTAGAACCATCAAAGGACTTGAAGTCACAATAGCCTCCCTTTTAATTCGAGCATGAACAATTCTATACATCAATACCCCAAACAAATCTGAGCAGGGTTCCTTTATTTTTTCCCTCCCTTTCAATCCGCGTAATAACCCATACAGTGAATTTGGAAAGCATTTGATTACTCCAGAACTTTTCCCTTACAGTCGGCTTTTATGGATCGTCAAAAGACTGGTGAGAATTGAGACACATTAATTTTCTTCAGCCAAATTGATCGTCGATTCTGCTACAGTTATCTTGGAGTAAGTTTTTGATTATGTTTATTGTTTATATATATATATTTGCATCGGGGTACCGCTACTATCACAGGATTAACAATTTAAACTCAGTAAATAAACAGAAAGTCAAACGAATAAACGGTCTGACTAAGTTAAACGGTAGACAGATTTTTTGAAAAATGGGAATATTTATACCATCTTGATTTAAGTAGCCCAGCCAGCGGTCCAGGGTAGGAAGGCTTATGTCATCGCATACCGTCGTAAACACCTGAAGATTTGAAAGAGCGTAATAACTCCCCTCAACAATCAGAGGACTTAAATGCGTTTCGTTACCAACGTAGCGCCGATCATCCTCGGTGCTACGTAGAAAACGAAGCGCAATTAGCATTCTAAACGCACTTAGAAAAATTCCACATATCTCTTTTTTTATCAGAATGAGTATACAGATGATAATAGGTTACTGCCGTCCATGTACATCAGTAAGCAACTTCATATAAAAGAGGGGTTCCATCTGAAGTCGATTACAGATGCTTTGTCACTCCCTAAGATGGTCGCCTCATATATAAGTAGGCCAGCAACTACCCTTTCCAGCGAAACGCTAGAACTGCTTCACCCTAGAAATAAGTGTGAATTGTACCTCCTCGGTCGAACTACACTTGTTCTACCACAAAACATCAAGACATCGTGATACTTTTCGAAGGTTTGCCCTCGTCAACAACGAAAAAGGAATTAAAAATCTGGTTCCTTTTTAATTCATTTTTTAAGTAAGTAGCGCTCAAAGTCGTATGAAATATTGAACAGTGTAGAGCGTAGAACAAGTTTGATCCTAAGATCCTATTCACAAGTTGGCTGGCACGGCGGGTTCAACAAACGTAACGGTGCCAGATGTTAGCGAGATATCTGAGTGCACGGACGAGTGTTTGCGTCACGTAAGGACTCGATTTTGAAGTTTGAGTTTAATGCTTTGGTTGAACCCTTCGTGGGCTGTGCAGGTCAACGGGAAATCTATTTCACATATCAGTAGTATTAAGCGATATGGTTTGAAAAGTGTGGTAAGGGTAATTTGTATGAGGGATTCTATTTTCTCAAAGATAGATTCGTGGTGGCTACCGCTATATATATTTCTGCCTTACAGCATGTATAGTATTAAGCGGTGTGTATTTATTATTTTATTTTATGGAATGGAAGTAGCAAACGAGCCTACAATCCACCTGATGGTAAGTGGCCACTGCCGCCCATGGACATCTGTAATTAACCCTAGGTAAGATCAAAGTCTCACCTAAGATTAGCCACAGATG
>MOOZ01000547.1:185701-196870 GCA_002930495.1 Cecropterus lyciades | reverse complement strand
TTTATATTAGACATTATCTTACGTTTCAGTAGAGGGGTGAATGTTTATGCCGGTTGACCTACATATGAGAAGACCTTAGTTCTTGCGAGAGACAACGCTCTGTGACTGACTACGAATAGAACTACTGTTCTATATGAAGTTGATCACAGATGAAGTGGGTGGTAGTAAGCACTTACTATCTGATGGAGTAGGTACATACACGTATGCTACTTCAATCTTACAAAAAAAAAGATGATAAAAGAGCTAGAAAACCCACATACATAAACGTTCTGAACTGATCACCGCCAGCAGTAGGACAATAATGGTTTGATTCCCCTCTAAAACAAAGAAAGGCTTTTACTGCTTATAAGGTAATATCAAGGTTTGAAACCACTTTCTATTAGTATTCAACTAATTATCATTGACTCGAATTTTTCCCGTTTATCCTTTCTATATGTATATAATCACACTCACGCTCACGCAATGTAGCGCGCTGTTTGCCAGTAAATTAATGATAATTACCGCATTTATCTTAAACTTAAGCTTACAAAGATAACGCCCTAATTGAGATAGGGAGGGCCAAAAATAAAATTTGAAAATTACTGTAAAACATAGACCAATTTTTCTTACTAACTACGCAGTTTATGTTTGACCAAACACTATCTAACTACTGTAGACTACTATAGTAAACTACAAGTAGTAAGTACAAGTAAAACTATTTAATTTCAAGTAGGTATAGATATATGAAATTACTTACATTAACTTAAGGCCAATAGTTTAAAAAGGCCGCAGTTCAAAGGAAAACCTTTCAACGATGTGCAAAGATAAATAAAAAGACTCTATTCTCAAAAAGACTTCAAAGTATTTCACTATAATTATTGCTTTATCTTTTGTTTACTAAAAATATAGTTCGAGTGACTTGAACTAACTAAAATTGTAGCTCACATTGCTATATCACATTTGTTGTACGGGGGCCTCCCTTAAATACTAACTTTATTGTTTTAACGTTTGTTGTTATAGCGGCAATAGAAAAACATCATCTGAGAAAATTTCAACTGGTGATAGACAGATGGACAGACGGATAGTCGGACAGCGGAGTCTTAATGATAGGGACCCGTTTCTACCCTTTGGGTACGGAACCCTGAAAGTTGTAGCTTTAGCTATTCAACAAAAGCATCCCTCTTTAAATCGCAAAGCTTAATAATTTCGTCTTTGGCTTCATTCCGACATTGTTGAGCTTAAACAGCCAAAATCCTAATTGATTTGAATCAGACCGACAACCACAAAAAGGAAGGTATTAACTGAATTCGAAACGTTCAAATAGACTCAAATATCCTGGTATTTGCGCTAACTCGAGGGATTCTCAAACCTATTTCGTTCACCATCCACTTTGGCAATCAATTATTTCTTAGCTCTATAATGCTTAATTATTCTTTAATAATATCTAATCACTTGCTTTTTGGAACCGACAAGAATGAGAACGAAAAAAACTGTACTGCAGTATGTACGTAGGTGCTGAGTTTAGTATAAAATTATAAAAACAAAACATATGTATATCAGCCATCGCTTTACAACATTTAAACCCTAAAATTTTTCTTAGGTCCTTTACTGGTCTATCGTGACCATAGTACGAGTTTATTACGTTTCTTATAAACATTCATTTTTACCCGACTGCGTCAGAAGGAGGGTAATGTTTTTCGAGCGTATGTATGTATGTTTGTTTGTATGTATGTATGTCCATTTCTTTGTTACGCGGTACGGATTGTGACGTATGACATATCATTAGAATCGTCTCAGTTTGAAAAGCGACATAGGCAATATAATTTTTAAAAATGGCGCCTGCAAATAGTGCGAAAAGTGACGACTTTTTTATATTATCACGACAATATGGGTATCAAATGAAATCTTGGCTATTTTGACGAAAACTCCAATTAAGCGTTAAATTAAAAGTATCATTATGACCAAAAAAATCGTTATAAGCAGTCGGGTTTTTTGTTTTAAAATAAACGCTTAAACGTGAACATAAACGCTTTCTACACTCATAGTACCCTCTGACACAGTCGGGAAAAAACGACGAAAGGTAATAAGCTCGTACTAAGAGTACTACGCAGTGTTTGTACCATTTTGGTACATTATCACTTTGAGAAACACTGCACTAACTGGTAGACGTAAGCCGCTCAATGGTTTTAACTTTTCATTGTCATTTGTTCTTGAACTGCGGACGGAGATTATTTGCAATAAGTTGGAAAAAATCCAGTAGAGAGCGCCAGTGAGGACTATAAAATTTCCAAAGCAATAAAACAAATTAATCTCTTCCTAGAATACAATTGGAATTGAGTGGAATCTTTCTATATATAAATAGTTTGAAAAATAAACATAAAATGAAACAAACCGACTGTTTCATTCTTATATTTTGATTTCAGCATATTATGATATCATACATATATAAGATAGACTAGTTTCTGAATGTGTTTCATTTATTATTCGGAGGCATTTGACTGTGTGCCATGGAAATGCTTTTGTTGCAGTATCCAGAATAGATACACCCATACATCTAACGGCATTTATTACGAACCTGTTAAAAGATGGTAAATCGATCAGCATTGAAATGAAATGAAATTTCTTTATTTTGCGTAGGCCTACAGTGGCACTTACAAATTGTCAATTACAATATTTTTCTCACACTACTACCGGATCGAATTGTGATCCTGTATGAAGGATGATCAGGATCTTAGGACCATTTAATCCAGAAAAAGAAGTGCGCTAAAAATGTATATCACATCTTCTTCAACGTTTATGGAGAAAACATCACGAGAAAAGCTTTGGATGGCTATGATGAAGTCATAATAATTAAAGATCAGCAACATGAGATATTTATGTCAAGTGCGTTAAAATATTCGTATAAAAAGAATATTTTTATATTTGATTTTTAAACTAATGTTAGTTGGTACTCAGAATATGCGGTTATTTAATTTATTTTTGACGATATTTCAACCCAGTTTGATCGTTAAAATATTGCCGCGACCACGGTCGATGAAACTGGATGGAAATATCGGCGAAAGGAATTAAAAAAACGCACATCGTCAATACCCGGTACGAATTAAAATGTTTCTATATTTTCGTTGAAATATTATATAATTTTAATAAAGCCTATTTTGAACGGTAACAATAAATATGCGGCATTGTCTTCCGGTGAGGACGCGAACAAAGGCTAGTGTTTGTTGTACTATGATGTAGAGAGTATTCAAAAGTGCTCTAAATTAATATGGCACGCGCCATTATATTCTGTATTGCTTTCCTGTAAGATGGTCTAAAAGTAAGTGTCTGTTTGTAATAACAGCTTATTACCAAATGTATATGAATATACATATGATATTGATAACAGAAAATCAATTACTAAATGTTTTGTCTGTCTGTTTGTTCTGGCTAATGTCCGAAGATAATGGCCCCATTTTGGACTTCCACTGGTAGATAGCTGATGTTATAAGGCGTAACTAAAGCTACTTCCATTTTAGGAAATATAATAGGGGTTCAGCACAAAACGCACGCTGTCACCGTCACTGCCGCTAATATCAGTTGCTATCAGTCTTCTCTGAAATATTGCTATTTTGTTAAAATTGTAAAAGGTATAAAGTTTGGCTATATGTTTGTCTAGTTACATATTTTAAACGCGGGTATAACCGCGGGACTCAGCTAGTTAGTTTAATAATATAAAAGTGGCCATCAACACTCAACTGATGGTAAAAAGCTGTCATTTTTAGACATCTGTAATCAACCCCAAAAATTGGAGTCCTGAAGTTATTCAGATGTGTTGCGACCCCTGAGGACTAAATTGGAACAACTCGCATATATCCCTTCCATCCATCCATTCCGTCCATTCATCAGCCCTTGAAAGTCTATACTAGACATAGGCCTCCCTTAATCTACGCCACTCCGACCTATCTTGAGCCATTTGAATCCGGTTACCCACCGTCTTCTTCAGAGGGGCTGGTCGGGGGGCCACTCCTTTTGCCCAGATGTGGTCTCCATTCGAGGACTCTTCTACCCCACCGGTTATCCACCCTACGAACGATGTGACCTGAATACAGTAACACTGCCGTATATTAGACTGACATAGATGGTGGTGTTGACTGGTGCCACCGGAACCCCACTACGAAAGGTTCTACCAAAGACAATTACGTAGGAATATGCTTTCCATCTCTTTATTTTAAACCCTTAATCCCCAACATCCACGCAAATTTAAACGTCAATTTTACATGTAACGTAATAAATCAACATAATGAGATATATGCGGTGCTATAAAAACATGTTACGAAAATTAGTATGCTCTTTTACGAAGGCAGTAAGCACGCGTAGCGTAAAGCGAGGCGCCTCATGAAATATTATTAAACGGGGAACTTGTAAAAGCGCTGAAGCTGCTCGCATTAATAGTTCCAGCGTGTTCGTTTATTAAAAAGTTTATAGCTTGCGTTACCGCGAAATAATGGCGGCGGAGTGTTTGAGCGGGAAAAAATGAATTTTAACTATTCATAAATACACCGCTTAGTCTTTTGTGTCGGATTTCCATACTTAAGTGGATTTTTCTCGCACAGAGAATTAACTGGGGTTAAACATATTAGGAGTGTGTGTTGAATGTTCTGCGTAAAGGTATATAATGTAAGTTAAACAATTAAATTTTATTCTAATAATGCTTGTTAATATACATCATCCTTTCTTTAGAAGTTCACTGCTACACCTTTCCTTATGAATTTTGTCAATAGTCACCGCACCTGGCATTAGGGTTGGTAGCTGCAGTAGGTGTTCATGTTACACAGGAAAACGTTGTTGCCCAACTTCTGGATTTTGTACCTTAATAGCCTCTTACAACTCCCACGGGAAGTGAAGGGGCTAATAAAGTTACCAATAATTGATTTCACAGACTTTATATATACCTTCAATGAACGCTCGAAGCAGGTCACAGTTACCGCCATTGAATGGCAGTTTAACTCTTATCGGAGACCTTATTGGTTAAAGAAACCCGACGCAGGTCGTCAACTACATTGTCCCATCTATTCAAAACTGGAGCAACGTGGTGAACAGTGCTGGATAGCTTGCAAAAGCGCAGTGGCAGATTGTATGACAGATATCTGAGGAGTCTTGAGAGCTACGAAGGACTTAAATCGTAATAGAATATTTTTTAAATTGATACTCTTTTATTTGATATATTTTTAATTGAGTTCTTACACAACTGTGTAAAAGTTCAATTAAATACTACGAGCTACGAACTACGAAGTAAAATCGTAAGCGTGATTCAGAAAGGTGTACAACGTCAACTTGTAGACGCGACTACTGCTTTCGTAAGGCATTTTTATTTCATCGAGTTCAAAACACGATTCTTAAGAAGTTTTACTTCAAAAAAAATAAAAAGGGTGTACTTACACTTACAGCTAGACCGAAGCTCTCATTTAAATGCTCACTCCCACCGGTGTACTACCGCCTATCTTATTCACCGGTTCAGTGGCTATAAGTACCTAAACCTGAATTGCTCAAATCCTACAATCGTGACTCGATTCAGGGTCGAGCGGGGTGTACGGTTACTTGATAAGGCACTTTGCTTACCAAAGTATATAAGGCGAATATATATGTAAATAATATACGTGACGAATAGATCTAGATCTAGATCCTACGTAACGAAAGTCGTTTAAAAATGACTGTATTATTATTTATTCTAAATGAAAGATTTTTTTCCTCCAAAAGTAAAATGATAACCATAAACCATGGTGGTTCTACCACCTCATCCCTGTAGGGCTACGGTATTCTCTGCCTGTTGTAAGAGCCGACTAAGCGGGGCTTCCGGCGACGGCGGTATGTGTGGTCGCATACCGTCGTTAAGACCAGACGGTGCGTTGGGCCCAGCCGCTTACCTGGTGCGGTCCGATGGGGCGATGCGCTCAGAGGACTCCGGTTGTGTCCCTTTGGAGATCCCGGGGTCCACTTAGCAGCGCCGAGGACGGCCACCGGGGGGTTTTAGTGCCGTAAAAACCCACATAACCTTGCGTCGGTCCCACGGCGTCGGGTACCTTTTGAAGGTTTCCCCCTCGACAACAAAAAAACAGGTGGTTCTACCACCTACAAGTATAAAAACCTACCACTATAAAAAGTACAGATGAACTGATTACAAAGAACAAAGCAATGCAATCAAAAAATTACATACCCCATTTTTTTTTCGAAATTCATTTTAAATATTATATATATTTGTAGTGTATGAAAGTAGCAAACGAGCATGCAGCCCATCTGATGGTAAGTGACTACTGCCGCCCAGAGATATCTGTAATCAACCCTAGATAAGATCAAAGTCTTACCTAAGGCTAGCCACACCACTGAGGACTAAGATGGAATACCTCGGAAAAGTACCCTTACCACATCCTTCAGACCACAACACAACAGCGCATAACACTGCTGTTATGAGGCAGAAATTGGAGTGGCTTCCGGAGTCGAACCACAAAGAGTTCTACCACTTTTAATATACAGCTATATTGAAGGTGGTATAACATATATGTAACATACACATATGCTTACAGATTTGTACGAAATTAAATTCATGCAGCTATAAAATATATCGAAATAGCCAATAAAGTAGGTTAGGCGCACAATTTTTCATTAGTATTACTTTTTTAAGTTAGGTCCATGACTTAGCATTCTTAAATTTGTATCGCCGCATCGTTAGCAATTATTCCTATTATCTCAGCAAACTGGGTTCAGCGGTCATTGGTCTTGTTTGCGAAACAGTTACTTTGTGTAAGTGAGCCAACTTATCAGCAGCTCGCAATAGTGAAGTTACAACTTATCACAAGTATGCAGGGTGATTAATTTCTAGACTTTAGGAGAAGCGTCGCCAGGTGTCTCGAATCACTGGGACGTGAAAATTTTTAGAGGTCTGGGAACGCGTCCCGATTTACAGGTGTAAATATATTGATTTTTTGACACTAAAAGTTATCACATATGATACCCTTTTTCGTGGAAAATGACCGAAGCAGGCGAACCGCCGGTAAAAGGTCGCAATAATTAATTAATAGGAATAAATAATATTTTGCTAAGATATCAGTAATATTAGTTATGAAATGCAAGTAATAAAACCTTAATTGATTACAAAAAAACTTTGTTTTTGTTCCAATCTACATACAATCCGAAAACTTAATTTGTTTTTACCTTCTGTCCCGAAGCCAAGCTAGGGGTTAAAGTTCGTAATTTGAAGGATTAAATTGGTATATCTTCTTATAATAAAATTCTCGTGTCACAATGTTAGTTACCTTACTCCTCCGAAACGGCTTTACCGACTTTTACCAAATTTTATATGCATATTCAGTAGGTCTGAGAATCGGCTACTATCTATTTTTCATACCCCTAAGTGATAAGGGTTGTTCACCCTTAACATTTTTTTTTTAATTTTTGGACATTTTTTTATTTTTCTATAATGGCCACTTTAGTAATTTAAACATTTATATGGCAAAACAACGTTTGCCGGGTCAGCTAGTAAATTATATAAGTGTAGGTTGCGATCCTTTGTGTAGATGTCCTACGGGCGGCAGCGGGCACTAACCATCAAGGACTGCGTGTTCGATTTCTCGAAGATTGGCGTAACAACCACAATCTTAATAAAAAAGTGTGTGTGGGCAATTCTCACACGGCAAAATTGAAATTTCTGAAAAGTAGCCTACGAAGAGATTGAAAGTGATAAAGAGTATAAGAAGTATTAGGATAAACGTTAGGTTTATTATTTTTTACCAAGCTTAAAATTATTTTATATTTTTAACCGACTTTCAAAAAAGGAGGAGGTTCTCAATTCGACTATATTATATTACCTTCGCTACTTTCGACTGGGTGATTCGATTTTGACATTTTTTTAATTAAAAGCTAGTGCTTCCCGTGGGGTCCCATTTTAATTTGGTTCAATTCTGACAAAGGCATCCATGTGAAAACCATATAAGTCTAAATTTGCATTTAGTGTGTGCGCGACAAGTAGACGAATAACTCCGCTTCTACCCATCCGATTCTCATGAAACTTGAAATGAAAATTAGGTATCTAAAATGAAATGATATACTGTAAAATCTGACCTTCTCCTCCTCGATACTAATGATATAGGGGTACTGCTAGTCAAAACCAAAGATGTTAGCCATTTGGTGGTAACAAATATATAATAAAATTATTACTGAACAGAGACATACTATAAAAAGTTTGATCTGACCATATTTTATACTTGTAGTTATAACATAGATTCGTCGTTGTAATCTCACAAAATATGTTGAGCGCCGACTTCGGGACTATGTCTTATGTACCGTGTATGAAAGAAACCAACATATATTTAAATTATTTTTTTGCTTTCTTGAGCCATAGAAGTCAGTTTCTATTTATTTGTTAAAAAAATATTAATGAAAAATATTATATAAATTGTGTATATACCGTGTAATGTATTTTATATCATTCACTCGCCGACTTAATCCTGTGCATTTATAAGATTGTTTCTTTATCGGGACCCATCTTCGTTTCATTGAATTTCAAATCACGATTCTAAAGAAATTTCACTTCAGAAATACGACATTTCAAATATACCGTAACAGTTATACCAAGAGTTCCATTAAAATATTATTTATATCGTAGCATATTTATTATAACAGGTTATATCTAATATCAATAAGACTTCAGACGCTTCCCAATATCCCGTTCAATTTCTCCGCTCGTAAATATGACGTACTTGACACATATCAAAGTATTTATCTTTTCTTATCTTATCTTATAATTTTATTCAACACAGTTTGAATAATAGGATCTAGAATCAAAAATGTAATAATCTCGCTTACTTTTAGATTCTAGAGAAGCGAGCGTGGGTGTTAAAAGATAGAGAAAATTAAAAGATATTTAATTAATGCAAAATGTACGTATTGAACTGTTTGTACTATTCATTTATGCTTAATTAGTTTGCGAATGAAAGGAGGAATAATTAAATAGAATTTTCTATCATACGGTACAAAAAGTAATAAAATATTGAGAATAATGTGAAGAATTTTTTAATATATAAATGCTCACTTTTATATGAGGCGACCTAAGATGGTCGCCGCATATAAAGGGAGTAACAACGTTTCTGTGATTGACTTCAGTTAGAACCCCTCTTTCACACAAAGTTAGTTGCAGATGTCTATGGGCGGCAGAGACTACTTACCTGGTTGAACCACAAGCATGCTCGTTTCGTACTTCAATCTTATAATAAAAGTGTCCATAGAAAGAAAATAATTAACATAATACTAAAGTTATATATTTTACTTATTTTCTTTGTAAGTCGACATTGTTTTAGACATCAATTAGACCAGTTCCTCATAACACTATGACTACACTAACACATATCTCATATCACAGACATATCACACAGCATGGTGGTAGAACTCTTTGTGGTTCGACTCCGGAAGCACCACCACCACACCTATTTCTGCCTCTTAACAACAATGTTATGCGCCGTTGTGTTCTGGTCTGAAGGGTGTGGTAAGGGAGACAGACTTCTCCGAGGTATTCCATCTTAGTCCTCGGGGGTAGCAACGCATCTGTGGCTAACCTTAGGTGAGACTTTGATCTTACCTAGTGTTGATTACAGATGTCCATTTGCGGCAGTAGCCACTTACCATCAGGTGGACTGCAAGCTCGTTTGCTACTTCCATACTATAAAAAAAAACTATGACACAAATGTCATGTTCCAGTAATTTGCACTTTGTATGATGGACTAGTATTTCCCGGAACGACGAATATGCAAAAAATTGTTCCGAACCGGTTGGCTTGTGACGACATGAAATTTTGGTTTACATACCTGATCTGTAATGAAGGACCTGCATAACCCTCACGAATATGGTTGTATGCAGTTATCTGTTTATGAATTACCTGAAAAAGAACGAAAATATGTTTTAATAAATAAAAAAATAATAACGTTTTTGCCCCCCTATTTTTGTATCCCCTGCCTGTCGTATGAGGCGACTAAAAGGGGCTTCCGGGGTTGCGGGCGGCAAGAGAGAGAGAGCTCGAACCATCCAGCCAGGTCCGGACCCCGGGAAGGACGCCAGTATGGTTGCATACTGCCGTATAGATTAGACGGTGCGGTGGGTTCAGCCGCTAAAACGGGTGGAGCCCGATGTGGCAACGCGCTCAGAGGACTCCGGTTGCGTTCCTTTGGAGATCCCGGAGTCCTGTTTGCAGCGTGTAGGACGGCTACCGAGGAGATTTTAGTGCGTTAATAATCCCACATAACCTGACGTCGCTCCGACGACGTTAGGTACCTTTTGAAGGTTTCCCCTCGAAAACAAAAAAAAACAGAATAGTAATCTAAATTCATCATTCAGATATCTGTTTGGCCGGGGATCAAACTCGAAACCTATCAGATCAGATTGGTATCGAGACCGCTCCGCGACGCGGGTCGTTTTTATTAAAAATACAAAAACAATTTTGATTTTAATTTTTAAAAAATTCTTAAGATTTTATAGTATTTTCAAACGACCTAGACTGGATATAAAAGATAACCAAATGGTTTACCATTAAGTTATCTTATCCTATCAATATTGTAAATGAGAAAGTTTGAGAGGATATTTGTAACTCTTTCACGCAAAAACAACTTATCGGAATCGAATAAATTTTGGCACAGAGATAGTTTATGACTTACATTTGCGCCTAAAAATACTCTTTACTGTAAAAAACCAGAGTCACAGGTATAATCTAGTTACATAATGTTTCCAAGGTTATATCTTTATTTTTTTTATAATATGAAGTAGCAAACGAGCTTGCAATCCACTTGACGGTACGTGGCTCCTGCCGCCCATGGACATATATAATCATCTCCAAATAAGATTAATCTTACCTGAGGTTGGCCACAGATGCGTTGCTACTCCTGAGGACTAAGTTGGAACGCGTCAGATAAGCATGTCTCCCTTACCACTCCCTTTAGACCAAAACACACTACAGCGCTCAACACTGTTGTTATTAGGCAGAAATAGGTGCTTCCGAAGTCGAACCACCAAGAGTCGTATTGTACCTTCCTTTTACTTGTTTCTGTAACTGCACTGTTAACGTGGATTTTATAGTTAAATTAAATTAAACGCTTTTTACACTCATAGCCCCACAGTAGGATTTTCTCCTGTGTCGTGGGTGCCATGGACACACAAAGACGAATACACAAA
>MOOZ01000547.1:174637-185686 GCA_002930495.1 Cecropterus lyciades | reverse complement strand
TAAACTCATCATTCAGATGTCTGTCTAGCCGGGGATCGAACCCGGGACCCATTGCGTGTCAGACCGGTATGGTGACCTCTCCGCCACGCGGGTCGTCTATAGAAACTATAATATATATGACATAACGTGCATTATTTATCTTACTATAAATTATAGGAAATTAATATAAGTTAAACTTCTAGCCAACTTGGTCGCCCAGGTACTATAAACTAAAACTACTTAAACTCCATAAGTAAATTGCAAGCATTTGTTATATGTACATTAAACTTAATATTTACTTTGAAGTATCAACTTGTCATATTACTCAAATCTAACTCAAACTTCTAAGTTGAAATGCTTTGTTAAGTAAACTTAGAGAACCTCTAAAATATGTGGTAACTTGGGCGCGTGTAAATTAACCCTTGAAAAATGTGTTTGCTTAAACTCTGAAATGCAGCAAGGATTTGTTACAGAGTGAATTTTTGTAAAGTGATTTTCTCACAGTTTTTTCACAAATCACAAACGCAAAACTGCTTGATTTATTTAAATGGGCCCTGTTCTTTTACGTATAAGAAGCATATTACCTTAATGCATAGATAAGTGATTGGCATGTCTGAGATCTAAAAAAGGATTTTTTTATAAACATAACAGAAACAGATTTTATCCTGTGTCGTGTGTACCATGGGCACACCCCGACCCAGAACAGAATCTGAGCTTATCATTCAGATTTCTGTCTGGCCGGGTATCGAACCCGGAACCCACTGTCTGACCATTATGGTGAACGTGTCGCCATGCTGGTCGTCATGCCTAAAAAGTGGGTAAGGTACCGCCACAATCCGACCACAAAGCTTTTACCAGTTATATGCCTATCTTCAGTATCATAAAATTGAAGTAAGCAGTATACAATCCACATGACGATAAGTGGCCACTGTCCGTCCGTGAACATTTTATTTCCAGCCAACTATCAGCGAACAATTTAAAGGAGATCACAGGTACATTGCTTCTAAGAGACTAAGATGGTCGCCTGAAGTCAGCCGGCATTAACACCTAGAATCTAAGCTTCGCTAGAAATGGATGAGGCAATATCTCAATCGAACTATATTCTTTCTACCAACAAACTATTCCACACAATGATCACGATTTAGGCTTAAATCCCTCACCAAATGACCAACAAGAACTTTCACATATAGCTAATCACAGTGATCACATACAAACAATGGTTTGAATACGCGTGCCCTGAACGCGGTTTTAGTTGAACTCGAAATAAGTGCTCAGTATGGCCTACGGGCCCAGCTACCCCATTGCACGCTCAAACCAGCTTTAAAAGCGTCACACTAAAAGCTGTTTTTGCTCAAAGCTTCTAAACTTACAGCCAAAGGACATTACACTTTAATTTTAAGGAATACGGGTGGGATTTGTTTAACGTTTGATGTAGTTAAGTTCTTTCGGTAGTGCAGCAAGAAACCGGTACGACCAGTGTCTGACCGGTAAAGCAGTTGCTCTGCATAGCGAAAAAAACAGTTTGAACTTATTATGGGAATAAGTTTCCGACTTGATTTTCAAATCAGTTTCTTTGTGAGTTAAACTGTAACAGAGCTGCATTTCGGAATTATGGTTTCGGAGTATTTTGGACACATTATATGTTTGATAGCATTAAGTAAAAAAATATTATGAAAACAAAGACCCGACTATTAAAACTATAATTTGCAGTCTGATATTTTATTTTGACGATAGATTATCTATTTAACGTTTCACAAACATACATACGCTTGAAAAACATAACCCTCCATCTGACGCGGTCGGGTAAAAAATAAATGTTAGTTGAAATTGTTTTTAAAGGTAAATAAATGAAAATTATCTTCTCAAAGTTTTTTTATTTTTTAGCCTTTGGCCCTTCGCTCGCGGCTTATGACAAGGGTTTGGGGTTCAAATCTCAGTAAAGTTTTTAATTTTTTAAAGCTATACACGTATTGAGAATTATTAACATTGGTTATCACGTGATTAATCTGTTAAGGAAAACATCGTAAAGACACCTACACACCTTAGTTTCATAACAATGTTCTTGAAGAACCAGAGTTAGTAGATTATGACCAACACCTTTTTCATTACGAGTGCGATGCCCAGCAGTGGGACAATGATCTTTTCAAGATGAATTACACACACGAGATTGGTTTATCCAAGCTTTTTATTTTCATAAGATTGAAGTAACAAACGAGCATTCAGTCCACCTAAAGGTAATCCGATCACTGTTCCACCTATGTACCTACTATTGTAAGCAAATTAATTTAGAACAGAGGTTCTGTTTGAAATCAATTACAAAACTTCGGACCTACTTTACTTTAGACCTCCAGGTCTAAATTCGCATCATAAGGGAGCTGGACCATACCCATCCACTGAACTACACCCTAGAAATAGGTATGGCGGTGGTACGTTTCCGGTCGGACATTCTTCTTAAATTACAAAAAAAATATTATAAAATTAACATTGTATTAATAACGCTTATTTTTTCATTTATACATATTGTAAGTTATGAGTATTATAAATTTCAAGAAAACGAAATTTAACCCCGTTCTCCGTATTCAAATTGTCTCGGTCTAATTCAAATTCGACATGGAAATTCGCAAACTCCGTGCAGACAGTCTAAAATAGTCTAAATACTGTGATTTGTGGAAAACGAGCCTCACTGGGCGCGAAAAACGATAAGCGAAGTAAAGAATACATAGCACGACATCGTCACAAGCAAACGAAACAAGAAAAAGAACAAGTAGTGAAGAAGTTCAATTCAAAATCCTAAAGACACAGACACAAAAAATGAAGTTTATTGTAGTGTTTTGTATTAATAATAATATAGTTAAGTTCAGGATCTGGTTCACGGTCAAACAAGCACAAAAATCAAGACTGTTTTTATTTCATTGAAGTAGCAAACGAGCTTGGAATCAACACTAGTTGTTATGGCCGCCCATTGATACGTTAAATTTAGGTTTATTTTTCACTTATATCAATATAATACATACTAACTAACAATTGTCTCTTTGATGATACTCGTACGTACGTTCGGCTTATCCGTGATTTTATTAGAACACATTAATGAAAGCGTCCCTACACTGTAATGCAATCGCTTTCCGCTCACCCTTTAGTGGTGTGACAAGTGAGCACAGTAAATAAGTACAAAGATTTCTGGGGCGACTAATTTACAATTTTCTTGTCTTTCCGCTCCGGTGATAATTAATAAAACGTGGCGTTTCATTCTTAATTCATTTCGACTTATTAAATTTTACTTGTTTTGACAGAAAGGAATATATCAACATTCATAAATTAACTTTTAGTAGTAATTAGTTAATACACAGTGAAAAGTTATGCGTATATTAGTTTGCAAATAAACTAGAAAAGTTGTTAAGAATGCTAAAACAAAAAATCCGACTGACTAAAATGATTTTTTGTTTGTTAATGATACTTTTAACACTTAATAGGACTTTTCGTCAAAGTACTCCAATAAAAGTATTATAATATATATATTTTTAGAATGGTCTTTACCTATATACATTTTACCTATATACCGCGTGCCAAAGAATAGACATACATACATACATATATACTCTCGAAAAACATAAAAAGATAGTTAAGGGGAGTAAGAATAAGTAAAAAAATAGACGTAGTTTTTAATCATATCGTCAGAAAAGTATTATTATGCTATCTTTTAAATTTTATTACTTTATTAGTTACAAACACGTGGACATTTTTTTTACATTTTTAAGTTTAACAATTTAAGTAAATTAACTTTAATTTCTAATCTGCTAAACTAATGTACAGTTTAACCAGGGATTGAACCAGTTACAATTAAAAAGGGTGTTAAATGTTTTAACACGCTTTTTCATTTTAAACACAAAAATTATATCGGTATCGCACGCCATCTATGAAATATTTTTTTTTGCCTCTTTTTCTCATTTTAGATCCAAGATATTACAGCGTCTACGCCAAGAATTTCCCACAGACAAAGCGTATGGAGCTCATAAATAACTAGATAATGTTTTATGTGAAACATGAACGCCATAAATCAATGGCTGACGCCATGTGCTGTATTGACAATTCCTTACAAATAAAAAAAAGGTTGAAAGAGACTGAATTAATTAGAATTGAAAAAAAAAAACGAAGCGCGCGGCGCCTTATTTTTCATGAAGGTTGTAACTGATACACCACGTTATAACCGAACAATATCCGGAAAATTCTTGTGCTGGATGGATGACCACTAGTACTTCAAATTAGGGGCGATAGCAGGCATCGGAGGATATAAAACCATTGGTTCCAATATTGCATTTGGATAGCATACGTTAAACTTTACCAAATGCCTAGAAAGTTTACTATATCGGGTTCACCTATATGATTCACTGTTTCTCCATCGTCTACATCTCGTGAATGCCCATTGGTCCCAGTGATACTTCCGGAAAAATAACTTTTTGGAACCGCCTATTTCGATAAATTTTGTGTATATTATTAATTTGAACAGGACAGAAACCCTTACACGAGGTGTCAATCACACGTTCAGTTGCTAACCTTAGGCTGGACTCTAATCCTATGTCAAGATAAACCGTAGATGTCCAAATGTGACAGTGCTCATTTCCTACTTCAATTTTATTTAAAAAAAGGCAGTCGTGACTGCCCATAGAAGTGAATATTAAAAAATGAATACCCGAGGTAAATTCTTTAACGATTTACATGTAGATACTTATATACAGAAGTGTATATCATGTATTATTGTATACTTAAATATATTAAATATATGTAGATACTTATAAATGTACAGATGTGTCGGGTATGGTAATAATGTCGCGAGTTCAAGGTTTTGTTAAAAATACCAAACACGCCTAAAGAAGAATTAACTAAAAAAAAATCTTAAAAAAAAATATATGAAATTATCAATATTTTCAAAAATACAAATCGTCGTTATAAATGAGCCAATCCATCGCCGGCTAACTTGTGTAATCTCTCACTGTTCTGAAAGCCAAATACTTATCAAAGCCTATATTGACAGCAATTTCTCCAGAATTGTCTTAATGGTACATTGCCTCATCTCATTGGAAAATTCGAGTTGCTAAGAAAATTTGCAGTAATTCTTTCGAAATCAAATTCGCCCTCGATATATCTATCAATCTTAAATAAAAATAAAGGATGTTTCTAAGAAAGACTAAGACAAAAGTTACAAAAAAATGATTTAAAAATATCATGCAATCATCACTTATTAAAATTTTAATTTTGATCTCAATATTGAGAAAATAAGTAACACAAATAAATAATTGTTGAAAAAAAAAACTCAACTGCTTAAAAAGCTAATTAAAAGGGGAAAAATAAGTAATAAAACAATCTTACTAATATTATAAATGCAATATTTACTCTTTGACGCAAAAGGTCGAATTTAGATAAAATTTGGCACACAGCTAGTTTATGATCTAGATTAATACGTGGGTACTCATAACCGTGGCAACATTACCGAAGCGGTTGGCGTCGTGGGATAAACTATTATAATTATATCTAAATACAGTAAACAGTATAATTATATCCATCTTATATATAAAATTCTCGTGTCATAATGTTAGTTACCATACTCCTCCGAAACGGCTTTACCGATTATTACCAAATTTGATATGCATATTCAGTAGGTCTGAGAATTGGCTACTGTCTATTTTTCATACGCCTAAGTGATAAGGGTTGTTCACCCTTAACATTTTTTTTACTTTTTGGATATATTTTTTTTTATGTGTCATGAAAAATACATACAACCCTAAATTTTACCCTTTTTAATAGCAATTTTAGTAATTTAATCATTTATATGGCAAAACAACGTTTTCCGGGTCAGCTAGTATATTATAAAGTGTTGCGCGTGGTGACAAACGTAGTTTTGGTCATTTTTACTGTAATTTATTTTTGTCTCCGTTTAACTGTGTATTGACAGTTTAGTGCTTAAGTGCAAAATAATGTCTCTTATATAAACAATTATGTACTACACTGAACTTGCAAAACAATAAATTAATTAATATATGGATATAACTTAATTTATTGTTTACAGGCATTCATGAAGTTTAAATTCCATTTAATTAATTCACTACGTGGCAAATGATTCTAAGTGGCATTGTTGACGCTAATTGAATCTCAATTAATTTCAAATAGTCTGAAGGTGGTAGAACTCTTTGTGGTTCGACTCCGGAAGCACCACCGCCACACCTATTTCTGCCTAATAACAGCAGTGCCTTAGGTGAGACGTTGATTTTATCTAGGGTTGATTACAGGTGTCCATGGGCAGCAGTAGCCACTTACCATCAGGTGGACTGCATGCTCGTTTGCTACTCCCATACTATAAAAAAATAGTACATTATTATATTCGAACGACCAATGTAACCTTTATGAACATTAAGTGTAACAATATTCACAATATAGATATTGTATGTTATTTAAGTGCAGCCGGGACTGAAACTGAAAAAAAAAACTAAATTATAGAAAGAAAAAAGACCGACCATCAGTTTCTTGCCAGATTTTCTCAGTTGAGGTCGTGTTCCGATCCGGTGGTCGTGTAAGAAAAACAAATTGTAACTGACTTTTTGTAATCGGCTTCGTAGGCATTTACAAAAAGACATTTCGCCAACGGTCATCAAAGGTCACATGCTATCATGTGATGAATTGTGCTCCTTATTTCAGTCTCGTCTCTAAAGTATAACTCCAAAACCACTACAATCACGTAACGGTTAGCGTCACGACAAACGTGAGTCCCAACCGGGGTCCATTGTTCACAAATAACATATAATTTTACATCCCCAGCATGTCCCAGTTATGAGCATCCATAAGAACCACGAAGTTTCCATCCGGCGTCTCATAATATTATTTTCAAGAGAGCTTTGTTCGAAACAATGGATTTAGGAGTTGGGCTTTCGTAACTGAATTTATGCGCGGCTATAAAGAAATATCGCACACATCGACGATGTTGGCAGAGAAGGCAGACATCGCCAAGAAACTTTGTCTTGTCAAGCAATTAACTTGTCAAAATTTGATTAGTTTTTTTAATGTGACCTTTGCCCGTAATCCTGGCGACGTCATGGGAACTTCTGATATTGTAGATATTAACTTTGATCCAAAAATGACGCTTTCTTAAAAATCCAACTTTGTTGAGTTTTTTGTCTCATTTAAATTAAATAGAACGTTTCAAAATCATATATTTCTCGTCTGATTGTAGTTTTATGTTTGTAATATTTCAATGCTTTCATCTATCATCAATTACAAATCAAATTTCGAAGAGACCACCTTTATAGATCAAACGTAAAATTTGATATGTCAAGCAATTAGGTTGTGAAAACTGATCAGTTCGAGAAAGACAAACAAATGGACAAGAAATTGAAAAGTAAATGAGAACGCTACGCTCTCGATTTCACAAAATTGAAACGAAATTGAATTTGCCATTCGCTCCTAATCAGGCTATCGTAAACGGGTTTTACTTTTGTATTTAGAAGAATAATCCACGAACTGACACTGACAGATTACGGAGTCAATCTTTATTTACAAATTTTAAGATACTAGCAAAACTCATAGTCTTTTGTATTTAATACTAGCTTAATCCCACAGCCCCCGCCTGCTTCGGTCACGTTTACCATGGCGATGAGTGTTCCTTGTATTATTCCAGGTCATAGTTTATAAATGTCTGTGTGCCAAATTACAGCGAAATCTGACCAGTAGTTTTTCAAGTAGTTCGTCAAAGAGTAACAAACACAACACACATCCACATAACACATCCTCACAAACTTTCGCATTTATAATACAAGTAAGATTACACTTAAGATCCTATCGTGTCTTTAATCTTTTATATACACAAATTGTGTATTGTGTAACACAATTTTACCATATCTGGAGAAGTTATTAAATTGTACAAATTTTCTGATAATTGCAATACAATCGCAACGTATAACATCCGGGTTACTTACCGAACCAATTCTCGACATGTATAAGTCAAAATGGATGGAATACAATGGAAAATGTATAGTTTAGGTCGTAACATGAAGATGTGAAAAAAACTGTAGCCCAAAAAAAATTCTTATCAGGCCCGATTCTTGGAATATCAGAATTGTATGCCAAATGTGAATAATGCTTGCCAACCGAGAACCGAACGAACACAAATCTAAGCACAATGATATTCCGATAAAGCTCTTCTTGTTTACCAGTTAGTAATAGACATAAAAATTGGAAAACAAAGACGACTTCAACGTTAGGTAAGCGATCTGTTCCAGACTTTTGGAGTAGAAAAAACAAAGGAATCACGACAGGAATGTTAGATAAAAAGTTGTTTTCTTATGAAAAACCAGCAGAAGTATATTGTAAAAAAAAGAGTGCGTGATTCAATATGTACACACGCAAAAAGTCGAACTATATCAAAACAAAAATATATTAAAAAAAGTTTGGTCCACACCGTTTTATAAATCGATAATAACTAAATATTATAATCGTAATCGTAAAACGAATCGTAACGCCACAGCGTTACGGTTTCCGTTACAGAAATTGTTACACCAATCCTTTTTTTTGTCTCACGGCGCAACTTAAGTTTCTTCATTCAATTGATACCACTCTTCCTCCCTTCCAGTAAAGCTCATCAAGGTCCAAATTCATGAGATTCCAATTGAAGGCATCAAGAACTCGATCTTATAAGAAACAGTCAGTACCCTCACTCGATTTGCAAGCAAATCATAAATAATACTTTAGCGGGAACCCGATGAATTTTTTATGAGTACCGTCCAAAATATATCGTATCCAGACCTTACGCTCAGCTTTAATATTGCATTATCTGTGGTGGGTCCGCTAGTCCTCATATCGGTTCCCTCACAAACCCCCGCTTCTTAAGCTACATAGCTTTACTTACGCTATATTGACTCGAGTTGATACTTGTAAAATGAAAATTGTTATCCATATTTTGATACTACTTCGAAGTTTCAAGCAACTCGGATTTTTTGGGGTTGATATTGGAAAATACAGTAGAGAAAAGTGCAGGATTGACACTCGCTTTTTGATATAAAAGAAAGCTGCAGCATATAATAAAAGTTTGTCAGGATTTTAGAAATTTGCGTCAATATATATATTTTGTATGGGTCTATTAACTAGCTTTTTACTTGACACCCGTGTCGTGATAATAAATGCCAAAGGGGAGGGGGGGGGCACCCATTTCCAGACGCCATTTTAAAAAATAAGATAGCCCATGTCACTATGTAAACTGAGACGATTCAACTTCCTACTTCCTTCCCAATTCTAGTTCTTGCAGCAAGCCGTTTGGGTTGTAGCGCATGCCAAAGAAATGGATATAATTCATTCAAAAATACATACGGTCGAAAAACATTACCCACTTTCTGACGCAGTCGGGTAAAATCAGTGACGTAGATACTCCGGAACAAACCACGCTTACGCATTAATTTTTCATTCATTGTTTTGTTTTTTAAGTAAACCCGTTTACAGGTTCGATTGCGACTATCAAATCTAATTCATCATCTCTATTGAGGCATGTCGGCATTGCAGTACAAATAAATGTACTTCATCTAGTTTTTATTACACCCGTTTAATTTAACCATTCGGATTCAAAACAAACATTGCGCACACCAATTTCGTTGGCATCATCGAATTTCCAAATGTTAGTCATTTTCCAGGTATTCTGAACGGTGTCCTGAAATCTTATTTTACGTAAATTTCCGTCCTGTCGGAACGTGCACCTGTCTTAAAGTATTTTGTTGGAACCTGTTTTAAAGAAGAAAAATATTCTTTGTTCATTCTTTTGTAAATAAAACTCATAATACTGTACTTTGTAGCGCTATTGTGTTTCTGAAGTAGCAGTAGTCATATGCTTACATTAGGTATTCCAGTGAAGTCCTCAAGAATTGCAACGTCTTCTTAGATATTAAGCAGTTATGACAATATTCACGATTTGATTAAAGCTAGAAAATTATATCATTCCCTTAGCTTCGATATCTGTCAACTTCAGTCCTTTTGATTTTAGGTTTACGCTAATCTTCAAATTAAATGTATTTGACAAGTTTCTGTAATGATGAATTAATCTCTGCAACTCTGCGTTGAGCGTTGAAAATAAATGTATGTATCTATAGATACTTTTTAAAAGATTACAGGCCATAAGATATACATATCAGGCCAATATTTTGCTTGCGGCGCTAAACGCCTGTTTCGTGGCCTAAGGTTCGTGTTACCTCCAAAACAACTTGTCACGTCATGAGCTATTCACATTTATAAACCCCAGCAAAATCCTTTAATCGACTACTACTCTGCAAACTCCATAATCATACCCAAAAAGGAACAAAAATCATAGACTCGTAGGTGTCATCACAAACGTGTGAAACAAAAGGTCGTGTAATAAAAGAGAAAAATCGTGCTCTATCAGTAACAGGGGAGCGAAGGCTGTAACGGCCCCATTCGTCCAGGCTACAGTTGACAGGGTAGCTTACCACTATTTTACATCCTAACGAGATTACATCTGCCTCGGGTAACAGGCGAAAAATCACCTTGATTTTACATCAAGTTTTCGGCGTGTCATTTTTATCCCGTTAGCCACGTAGGCATCTTTTCATATGCATGAGGGATATGCTTCACTGTTGGAAAGTAAGCGAGAATTATAACAATATAAGTGAGGCGGTGGAGTTGTTACTAAAACGATCGTTTTAATTATTCACTTGATGTTTAGTTGATACTCAACGTCTAGTGGATAGTACGATCATATGTAGACATTTCTATCCGACCCCAAATTCAGAGGAGCGTTACCAGAACTTACTGTTTCCATATACCTTCTACTAATGACTAAGCTGGAACCTTTCGTATTAATGTCTAGCCTTGCCCATAACTTGCATAACGTGTACATAACTTTACATGCCGTGTACATAACATTTGCGCCGTGTGGCTCCGGCGACGGATAGAATAGACCACCCCACACTCACCCGTGGGTGTCGTAGAAGGCGACTAAGGGTATCTACCAGGTAGATGGGCAGCAGCGTCTACTTGGGCATTTAACATCTTACTGCGATGGTCCCACTGGTCGCTGGATCTGAC